>CAJQUW010002069.1:0-107381 GCA_907163375.1 Prostheceraeus crozeri | reverse complement strand
AACAGTTTCTATAGCTTTTAGCGAATAACCAAGGTCTCTGGCAACAATCCATGAAATTGGGAAACTAACCATCAAGCAACTTCCACGTATTTATAACTTAACCTATTTATGAAAATAAATAAAATTGTCATCATAGTCCACAATGGCCACAATTTGTCGCATTTGAGCAAGCAGTCTCAAAACAAGACACCTGTTTAAGTACACCGAAATAGATGTTATTCGCATTCCCCTTATTCCCTAATTCACACTATACTCTTATATTCAATTTCGGAACAAGGCGTTCCGAATCATTGGAGTATGATCTCAATTCGCCTATCAAATCGGGCAAACGCGCGGTTCCTATTTACATGTTTCCTATCCATGTTCGCATCCATATCGCAATTCGGAACATGTTCATATCCATGTTCGCATTTTCCGCAATTCGGAAACATGTTCGCATTGGCAATTCGGAACGACATGTTCCTATCCATGTTCGTATCCACTATCAGTGCGATTCCGCATAACTAACTACTGACGAGTGAAGTTACAGATTGACTCAACTTTTGATTCAATAGGTTTAACTGAACCATATCCTACTTCGTGACCGAGTATTTCCAAACTCACACTTTTTCAAGTTGATAGTAAGGTTGGCGAATTTAGTCTAATCATCAAATTTTCGATTTGATTAACATGATTGTCCCATGAGGAACTGAAAATGACTAAATCATCAAGGTAAGCAGCACAAGCCGTTAATAATTTGGCTAACAAGACGTTGGAAAGTAGCAGCTGAATTTCGCATTCCAAAGGCCATTACTCGGTATTGCCAAAGACCATCAGGAGTGGCAAAGGCTGAACAACGCTTGGCTCTATCGGTTAACGGGTACTTGCCAAAAACCTTTCATTAAATCAAGTTTTGAAATATATTGAGCATTACCGATCATGTCAATACAGTCGTCTATTCTAGCCATGTGAAGTTATCAGGTACAGTCAGAGCATTTAGTTTACGGTAGTCGGTACAGTAGCGACTCGAACCATCGCTCTTGGGCACAAGTATAAAGGGTGAAGACCACTCACTTGTACTCGGCTCAATGATATCGTTTTCAATCATATACTGGGATCTCTTGTTTCATTAATTTCATTTTCTCGAAATTTACTCTGTAAGGATGCTGTCGTATAGGTTTCGCGTTGCTAGTCTCGACATCATGCATTATCAGATTCGTGACTTTAGGGCTGTTACTAAATAAGTCTTTGTATTTTTCTATCAATGAAATGATATCACATTTTTTTATTATCTTCAAGATGGGAGAGATAATTATCTAAGTCGCTCAGAATGATAGAATTATCTAATTTCAGTGGAGGAATTATGTCAGTAAAATCCTCTTTGTCATATTGAGGTATATCAGTTATCTCGCTTTTGGCAAGGACTTGTACTGGTTTTGGTTCACTTTCCAAATCTCTTTCGTGATACTTTTTTAACATATTGATGTGACAGACACGAGATTTCTTTTTGCGCTCGGGAGTTTCTACGCCGTAATCGAGATTGCTCAATTTCTGTTTTATAAGGCAAGGGCCATAATATCGCGCTTTTAATGGGTCTCCTTGAATTGGCAAATAAACCAATACTTTGTTCTCCCGGAGAAAAACGTCTTTCGGAAGAACTTTTGTCGTATCTGAATTTCATTTTCTTTTGTGATTCAGCAAGATTTTTACGCGCTAAGTCTCGGACTTCGTGAAGTCGTTTCCTAAAATCGGAAACGTATTCAAGTAAACTGCTTGATTCAGCATGGTCAGTTTTTAGCCATGTTTCTTTTAGCATTTTCAATGGACCACGAACTTCGTGACCAAATACTAAATCAAAAGGACTGAATCCTAAAGATTCCTGGACAGTCTCTCGAGCAGCAAAAAGCACTAAAGGAACACCCTGACTCCAATTTCGGTCATTTTCATGGCAATATGTTCTTAGCATATTCTTTAGGGTTTGGTGAAATCGTTCGAGAGCTCCTTGAGACTGAGGGTGATACGCACTAGAAACAGAATGAGTTATATTAAGCTCATGTAAAACTTGCTTAAAGACTTTCGAAGTAAAATTACTTCCTTGATCGCTTTGTACGGTTTTTGGTAAACCAAATAATGAGAAAAATTTGATCAAAGCGTCTATCACTGTCCTAGCAGTAATGTTTCTCAGTGGAATAGCTTCTGAGAAGCGTGTCGCAGAGCACATAATAGTGAGCAGGTATTGAAAACCGCGTTTACATTTTGGCAGAGGCCCTACACAGTCAATAATAACGCGACTAAACGGCTCATCAAAGGCCGGAATCGGTTGGAGAGGTGCTTTATCGGGTTTTGAGTTGGGTTTGCCACAATTTGACAGGTATCGCAACTTTTGCAATAATTAGAAACGTCTGACATAATCCCTGGCCAAAAGAAGTGTTTCATTATTCGAAATCTTGTTTTTCTGACACCTAAATGTCCAGCCATGGGATGATCATGTGCCAAACTGATAATTTCTTTGCGATATGGAGTAGGTACGACAATTTGATTAATTACTTTCCAGTCCTCATCAGCAGGTGCATCAATAGGACGCCACTTGCGCACCAAAACGTCATCTTTTAGATAATAACTTGGAACTTTCTCTGTGTCTGCAGTTTCAGCTAGATTGAATAACTTCTGTAAACTGTTATCGGACTTTTGATCCTTGACTAGAGTCTCGCGATCTAGTTTTAGGTTTACGGAATCATTTTCAAGAACTGGACACCTTTTAGTTCCTTTGACATCGGTGTCAAATAAAAACGTTTCACTGAGATCAATTTGGTCATTATTGTTTACCATTTCTTTTGCCTTAGATCTAGTGACAGCGCAAGCTGGGAATAAATTATCGTCATTTACTGTAACATCTACAGGTCTGTCTGTCATAATTAGCGTAAACACACTAGCTCCCATGAGATCATTACCGAGTAACAAATGAATTCCCTGAATAGGTAACTCATTGATAACACCGACTTTTATCGGTCCATTGATAAGATCAGATTTCACGTGCAGTTTGTGCAGAGGCACTGAAACGCGCCCCGTAACACCTTTTATGGGAACTGTTGACTGAAGGAAAGTATTATCGGACACAGGAACAACTCCTTCAACAAGTAATGACTGATAGCAGGCTGAGTCTCGCCATATCTTTATGGGAATTTGACTATTTGTGTCAATACCTATGGAACCAAACGTGGTAAAGGCTTTTTCACCTTGCTCAATTAATAATTCCTCACTACTTTTTGACACTTGTAATTCCTTAGAACTTTCATTTGTAACGATGCCACTTTTCCGGTTGAGCCGTGAGCACCAATGTATAGACCGTTGACGTGTATTAAACCCATGTATCGTCTGCGCTTCAGATCATCACACTCCATTGTATTTCCAAGTAGATCGAATGCTTGAAAGTGATCGGACAATTTCAAGAATAGCGTATCGAACTCGGGTAAATCCTTATAGCCACTTCCTTCCTCTAACGCCTTCCTCCAATGTGTAGGAGCACTTTCGGCCAACACAACGCATTCCTTCGCCAAAGAGTCGATGGTTTTGAGTATCATCTGCTGCCATTTCGGAAAGGTTACTCGCATTTGTCTCATGTTGCTATAACCAGATGAAGACATACCATTACTGTGGAAAAATGGAACTTGAAGGTAGAAACCATCGTCACCATAGCTCAACGTTTGGAAGTAAAAGGTATTTCCAATCCCTTGAACCTTCCTTGTCGGTCGGAATTTAAAGAGATCACGTTCAAATGAGTCGCTCTCCTCTCTAACTATAAACATTTTTTGAGACATAATTCAATGTTGTACTTATTCGGAGCTTTTCAACCGTCAGCGATGAATGATAGCTTGAAAGTGATTAAAGAGTACAAGCGCGTCTCTCTTATATACATATTCACATGAGTCATCAATCAATGATGACGTGTCAATCCATGATTCGTCGTCTACAGCAACACTGCGGCACCTGCCACAACTTTCCCTAGTGGACTGTTGAGTACATTGTAAATGCTGTTTCCAATATCATTTAACATATTCAAAAACCCACCACCTCCACGCTGAACTAAGTTCCGCCTTTTCATATCACTGCTTCTTGGATTTGAAAATTTTCTAATGCTGTTTAGAGAATCAGTACTCAATAAAGGCTTGTATATTGGGAGGCATTTGTGTATTGCAAAAGCCAAATCACGAATGAAATCATCACTGGAGTTTTGAATTAATTTGCTCTTAACTTTATTGTTTCGCATGCTGTTTAACTTTCGCAACGCCTTCTTAAACTGACTTGAAGGTCTAAAAGAACCATTCTTCCGAGAAAAAGATGCCTTTCGTTTTGCAGTCATTTTTATTGTGTTAAAAGCAAAGCATTTATAAAAATATACATTTTTGCTTAGTTCCATGCAACAAAGTCAAACGGTAACAGATGGTAGGTCGTAGTCATCAACATCACTCAAGGTCTGAGTCGTTGCAGTTATAAGCTGTTCTATATTACACATTAAATCCTTTGATAGAGGACAGCATGAACAGCATGGTTTTGAAGCGAAGACTTTTAAAAGATTAGCATAGTATGCTCTAAACTTGATTATGTCCCAGTCATCTTGCACTGCCACATTGACGCTCATCGACGGGGGTCCGGTAAACATGTCCACCTTGAATTTACCACCATTTTCCTCATAGTGGCTAAATACGATTATATCATGCAAACAAGTCTTCAATTTCCGTGTTCTCATTTCACAATAGCAACGAGAACTCTGTGGAATAGCTTCCGTCAAACTCAGAGGCTTGAACACTTCATCGAGCCAAAATCGTAGTACTCGCGTAAGGGCATTGGTCAATGTCCTCATTAAGAGTTTCTGAAGTTCAATATCATCTTCACAATGATAGAATGTGACAATATCCTCCATCAGATCTATGAGATCAGCTTTGTAACCAATAACATCATTTGCAGAGTAGAAAATCTTGCTAGTAAACAGATTGTCTTTGTGAATAATTGAAACAGGAATGATCGTGGTAAATGGCATGTTTATTAATGTCTACAATCCTCAACAAGTATGGTTGTAATAGAAGTGTGATAACCTTATATACAAAAGCTGCACAATAGCAACCAATCACAGACACGCATGATGACTCATCATGAACGATATACAGTGACTGTTGAAATTATTTCTTCATCACAAAGGGGACAAAATGTAGTTTCCAAGGGTATATAGCATGTAGAACACATGACAAAATGAGAACATGGTAACAAGAGAAGGGATTTTTCCCGTTCAAAACACCTAATGCAGTTCCGTTCACATAATAGTTTAAACGTCTCTGTTTCTAATTTCTTTCTGAAGTCACTTTCATTGATAGAACATTTTGATAAATCAATTGAAGGTTTCACTTTTTTATCTCCGTTTCAGAAAGTTCCAATTTCATCCTTCTAATTTCACTGTCTTTATAATGTAGCATTGAGAAATCTTCTATCCAACTACGATCCAAATTAGCATTCATGGTATGCTCATCCAGATCCATTAGTCGTTCAACTAAATCACCAGCTTTGATATTTTCATTTAGATTTGTAACAGTTTCTATAGCTTTTAGCGAATAACCAAGGTCTCTTGCAACAATCCATGAAATTGGGAAGCTAACCATCAAGCAACTTCCACGTATTTATAACTTAACCTAGTTATGAAAATAAATAAAATTGTCATCATAGTCACAATGGCCACAATTGTCGCATTTGAGCAAGCAGTCTCAAAACAAACACCTGTTTAAGTACCGAAATAGATGTTCGCATCCCTATTCTAATTCACATACTCTAATTCAATTTCGGAACAAGGCGTTCCGAATCATTGAGTATGATCTCAATTCGCCTATCAATCGGAACGCGGTTCCTATTTACATGTTCCTATCCATGTTCGCATCCATTCGCAATTCGGAACATGTTCATATCCATGTTCGCATTCGCAATTCGGAACATGTTCGCATTGGCAATTCGGAACACATGTTCCTATCCATGTTCGTATCCACTATCAGTGCGTCCGCATAACTAACTACTGACGAGTGAAGTTACAGATTGACTCAACTTTTGATTCAATAGGTTTAACTGAACCATATCCTACTTCGTGACCGAGGTATTTCCAAACTCACACTTTTTCAAGTTGATAGTAAGGTTGGCGGAATTTAGTCTAATCATCAAATTTTCGATTTGATTAACATGATTGTCCCATGAGGAACTGAAAATGACTAAATCATCAAGGTAAGCAGCACAAGCCGTTAATAATTTGGCTAACAAGACGTTGGAAAGTAGCAGCTGAATTTCGCATTCCAAAGGCCATTACTCGGTATTGCCAAAGACCATCAGGAGTGGCAAAGGCTGAACAACGCTTGGCTCTATCGGTTAACGGTACTTGCCAAAAACCTTTCATTAAATCAAGTTTTGAAATATATTGAGCATTACCGATCATGTCAATACAGTCGTCTATTCTAGCCATGTGAAGTTATCAGGTACAGTCAGAGCATTTAGTTTACGGTAGTCGGTACAGTAGCGACTCGAACCATCGCTCTTGGGCACAAGTATAAAGGGTGAAGACCACTCACTTGTACTCGGCTCAATGATATCGTTTTCAATCATATACTGGATCTCTTGTTTCATTAATTTCATTTTCTCGAAATTTACTCTGTAAGGATGCTGTCGTATAGGTTTCGCGTTGCTAGTCTCGACATCATGCATTATCAGATTCGTGACTTTAGGGCTGTTACTAAATAAGTCTTTGTATTTTTCTATCAATGAAATGATATCACATTTTTTTATTATCTTCAAGATGGGAGAGATAATTATCTAAGTCGCTCAGAATGATAGAATTATCTAATTTCAGTGGAGGAATTATGTCAGTAAAATCCTCTTTGTCATATTGAGGTATATCAGTTATCTCGCTTTTGGCAAGGACTTGTACTGGTTTTGGTTCACTTTCCAAATCTCTTTCGTGATACTTTTTTAACATATTGATGTGACAGACACGAGATTTCTTTTTGCGCTCGGGAGTTTCTACGCCGTAATCGAGATTGCTCAATTTCTGTTTTATAAGGCAAGGGCCATAATATCGCGCTTTTAATGGGTCTCCTTGAATTGGCAAATAAACCAATACTTTGTCTCCCGGAGAAAAACGTCTTTCGGAAGAACTTTTGTCGTATCTGAATTTCATTTTCTTTTGTGATTCAGCAAGATTTTTACGCGCTAAGTCTCGGACTTCGTGAAGTCGTTTCCTAAAATCGGAAACGTATTCAAGTAAACTGCTTGATTCAGCATGGTCAGTTTTTAGCCATGTTTCTTTTAGCATTTTCAATGGACCACGAACTTCGTGACCAAATACTAAATCAAAAGGACTGAATCCTAAAGATTCCTGGACAGTCTCTCGAGCAGCAAAAAGCACTAAAGGAACACCCTGACTCCAATTTCGGTCATTTTCATGGCAATATGTTCTTAGCATATTCTTTAGGGTTTGGTGAAATCGTTCGAGAGCTCCTTGAGACTGAGGGTGATACGCACTAGAAACAGAATGAGTTATATTAAGCTCATGTAAAACTTGCTTAAAGACTTTCGAAGTAAAATTACTTCCTTGATCGCTTTGTACGGTTTTTGGTAAACCAAATAATGAGAAAAATTTGATCAAAGCGTCTATCACTGTCCTAGCAGTAATGTTTCTCAGTGGAATAGCTTCTGAGAAGCGTGTCGCAGAGCACATAATAGTGAGCAGGTATTGAAAACCGCGTTTACATTTTGGCAGAGGCCCTACACAGTCAATAATAACGCGACTAAACGGCTCATCAAAGGCCGGAATCGGTTGGAGAGGTGCTTTATCGGGTTTTGAGTTGGGTTTGCCAACAATTTGACAGGTATCGCAACTTTTGCAATAATTAGAAACGTCTGACATAATCCCTGGCCAAAAGAAGTGTTTCATTATTCGAAATCTTGTTTTTCTGACACCTAAATGTCCAGCCATGGGATGATCATGTGCCAAACTGATAATTTCTTTGCGATATGGAGTAGGTACGACAATTTGATTAATTACTTTCCAGTCCTCATCAGCAGGTGCATCAATAGGACGCCACTTGCGCACCAAAACGTCATCTTTTAGATAATAACTTGGAACTTTCTCTGTGTCTGCAGTTTCAGCTAGATTGAATAACTTCTGTAAACTGTTATCGGACTTTTGATCCTTGACTAGAGTCTCGCGATCTAGTTTTAGGTTTACGGAATCATTTTCAAGAACTGGACACCTTTTAGTTCCTTTGACATCGGTGTCAAATAAAAACGTTTCACTGAGATCAATTTGGTCATTATTGTTTACCATTTCTTTTGCCTTAGATCTAGTGACAGCGCAAGCTGGGAATAAATTATCGTCATTTACTGTAACATCTACAGGTCTGTCTGTCATAATTAGCGTAAACACACTAGCTCCCATGAGATCATTACCGAGTAACAAATGAATTCCCTGAATAGGTAACTCATTGATAACACCGACTTTTATCGGTCCATTGATAAGATCAGATTTCACGTGCAGTTTGTGCAGAGGCACTGAAACGCGCCCCGTAACACCTTTTATGGGAACTGTTGACTGAAGGAAAGTATTATCGGACACAGGAACAACTCCTTCAACAAGTAATGACTGATAGCAGGCTGAGTCTCGCCATATCTTTATGGGAATTTGACTATTTGTGTCAATACCTATGGAACCAAACGTGGTAAAGGCTTTTTCACCTTGCTCAATTAATAATTCCTCACTACTTTTTGACACTTGTAATTCCTTAGCAACTTTCGATTTCTGAAATTCAGTACTTTTATTATGATCAGTTATTGTAATTGCAACTTGTTTACTGGAAGATCTTTCTTCCTTACGTTTGAGAACCCAACAATCAGTCACACGGTGACCTCTCTTTTTGCAATATTTGCATTCTATTGCTTTTCCTGTCAGTTTCTTTATATCACTCACAACAGGTGGTGATGTAATAATTTCGTGTTCCCCTTTATTGAAAATTTTCTGGGCTTCTGGTCTGCCAATTTGTGAGTCAAATCATACTGATCTGCAGCTCTTGCGGCATCTTGCAGACTAGTTAAATTTCTCTCATTGAGATACGCTCTGATGTTGGTTCCAGTACAATTTTTGAACTGCTCTATAAGGATAATCTGTCTTAAAGAATCAAATGTTTGAACATTTGCTGAAGAGCACCATTTATCAAAAAGAATTTCTTGCTCTTTTGCGAAATCGAGATAACTACTTCCTACATCTTTTCTTTTGTTTCTGAATTTTTGACGATAGGCTTCAGGCACCTTTTCGTAAGCTTGTAGTATCTCTAATTTTACGACATCATAATCCTTAGCGCTGAAATCTGACAACGCAACGTAGACTTTTTTTGAGCCTTTCCAGTGAGAGCGGTCTGTAACAATAAGGGCCATTTTGAAGCAATAGCTACACGTTCAAAATTTTGGAAAAATATTTCAACGTCATTTTCGTTAAATTTAGGAACCAATCGAATTTGGGTAGCCAAATCTACATCAGAATTTTTAGAAGCGTATGCGTGTTCGAGTCTCAGTTTTTTCAATGTTAATTGCTGCTGCATTTTCATTTCCTCAAGTTTCAATTTAAACTCTTGCTCAATACGAATTTTTTCAAGTTCAAGAATATGCCTTTCATTTTTGCTTTGATCGGAATCGTTAGTAGTGCTACTGTTTTCTGAATTTGTTTCGCCAATATGAAATGAGTCATTATAGCGTTAATAATCATGTCTTTACGCATCGATACGGTTACTTCAATGTCAAAATGTTTACTAACTTCAATTAATCGAGCCTTAGTACAAGACCTAAGCTGATCGACAGTAGGATTTTCTTGAATTTGTTTGATTAACTCTTCAACAGAATCCATTTTTTTAAGGATGTTAGTAAAAATACACTTAGAAGCCAGAGTAATTTCTTAAGTTACACACTTGACGCAACTGACGAATGATATAAACTTAAAATACTAATAGTATTTAATAATAACTCTAACTCAGAAACAATATGACTGAAAACTTGCGCTTACTCAAACACCACCACGCTCAGGACTATCGATCCTATCCCGGCTTGGCCCCCAATTATGTTATGACTTATACTTTATTAAAGGACAAAAACATACGTTCCCCGATGACAGGGTCCAGTGGTACAAGCAATAACACAAAGCAGCCCTTAAAAGGGCAAGTTAGGCGTTCACAGTTCGTATAGCAGCGACACAGTTCGGTACTTGACAGCAGCAGGCTTGACTAAGACAACGGGAGAGAGAATGAGAGCGCGCTGGTCCTCCAGAGCCAGTTCGTGCGCTAGGCGTGTTGGTGCGTCTCGGCTTGTCGGCGTTGCCGCTCAATCAGCCACGCTAAGAGAAATACGCCGGTTCTCGTCTCACGATACGCAAGATATTGGGCGTCGAGCACTCTTGGCTGGCGCTTTTTAAAGTCAGTTGAGAGGGGAACAATCGATGTCATCCCAGTGTCTTTCGTTGCGGCATGGGTAAGCGCGCGCGGGAGTGAAACTTCACTTGACCTTCGTTGCGGTATGTAAAAGTGATGACGCAGCGGATAATTGAGAAATGAGAATGCGTCACAATCTGATGCGCCGTAGTCATGCTTTGAGCACTTACGACTCACTCGTCTTCATCCAGGCGTATCCGCTAGATCGGCCCTTCTTCGCTGCTCCAATGCAAAGGTAGCGAAGCTGGGCTCAGGTAGTCAGTGGTTGCACCATAGCTCCCAAAAACACCGGAGTGGAGCACTACACTCCGATACAAATACACTGACTACAGATGAATGATCTAGTTTGAGGCCTTCCAAGAATTCTAAGTCCGCTAATTCACTTACAAAGTTCATTAACTAAAATTCTATCACCAGAAATTAAATCGGTTAAATTTTATAGAATATTAATTGATGAACAACCCCAAATACAAGATATCCCACCAAATTGAGTTAAACACATTTGAGTGTACCGGCACGGTAAATTGACCATACATGCTTCAATGAAACTACATGGGAAAGCATTAATTCTATGAGCACATAAACGTTGTATGTGTGGTCATTCTCATACGTCAAGTCAAATTTGTCGTTCTGACGAGTTATTGTTTTCTTTCTTCGACCTTCAAACGTAAACACAGCGCTCATCAGAATGGACCTAAAGCGGTGTTAAGGTGTCGCCAAACATGTTCGAAACCCTTTCACGGTCCCCGACAGGATCCCAACCGACTGAGCTCGAACTTTGATAACCTATTCATTTGATGTGGATTCATAAAGGATGACTTATTCAGGATAGGTCTCTTGTCTCATAAAATAGTCCTCACTCCTCATATTTTACCTCATATGAAATGTATTCCTTCATTCCGTCCTGCAGCACTTGAGAATACTTGAAAAAATGACCTTACTCCTACATTGCCAACAGAAAAAGAACCAAAGATTACCTAGTGACTACTTCAAGGCCTGATAAGCAATATTAAAGAAATTATTACTCATTTATTTTCCAGTTTGACTGATTGTAGATATCCCAAATCAATGATGACTTGACGACTTGTGCAGTAGATCTGAAGGGCATCTATTTGGCGTCATGAAGAATAAAATCAAGTTTCTTTTTGTAAGAGTCATGTGGTTTATCCTGTATTTTGTATTTTTGTACATTGATTAACATTTGTTTTAATTAAGTGAAATGATTTCATGAACTTATGAATCAATAGTTATCTGGTTTGATAGCAATCATAATATGATAGTCCTCATGTCATGTCATAGTAATTTGTTTTTTGTAGATGTTTGACTGATAGGATTTCTCAGATTGTATCATAGAAAGGCAATAAGTTGCAGTCAAGTGTTTTCAGATGTTTTTCTTAACTCTCTATGCTTTTGGAATTGCCATGTCTACCGTAGTAATTTCTTATATAGCCAAATATGGAAATTTGTAAATTGATGATTAATAATTGTACGAAATTTCTATACAAAGCAATGTAGTGCAATATCAAAGATATATTATGTAGTGCAATATCAGGTGATATCTAAAATATGGTATATTTGTCCATTTGAAATTCATGCCTTGTCAACCGTTTTTCTAATGTAGCAACTTATCACATTTTAAGCAGTTGAATTTTGTTGCACTCCTACATTTTATGCTACTGAGTAAGGTTGTAAACTGCTACTTCAATATAGTCATCGCTGGGTCACAAGTTTTTTCAACTTACAAGCTATCACGGCAAAGATCAAATATGTCTATCAAATTTTCCGATATTGTCGAGAAGTATTCAGGAGTTGGAGATTTCGTAGAATGGATTAACAAACTTGAGTTCGTTGCATCTCTACAATAAACATAGAAGATTTGTCAAAATTGATACCTTTGTTCTTAACTGGAGGAGCCTTCTCTGTCTACATTGGTTTGAGTGAGGACACAAGAAAGAACTTAAAAAAAACTTTTTACTTTAAAGAGGTAAAATCTGCACTGATCAATATTTTTAGTAGCGATAAGTTTACCGTATGAGTCTCTAATGTTTAGAAAGTTGAGATTGAATGAATCTGTGGATGTATATTTAGCGGACATCAAACGAATGATCTATTTGATTGATGAATTTTTGTCTGATGAGTTATTGAAAACTGCTTTTGTTTTTGGGCTACCTGATAACGTGAAAACACAGTTAAGAGCTGCATGTTCTCTAACAGAAATTAGCCTAGACATGATTGATAGTGCAACGAACCAGAGGTCTGATGAAATCAAATTCCAGTCGAGAGATATGTTTCGTAAGTCAAGCCAAAAACAATGTTTCACAAAAGAGCAAAAGTTTGATTTGTTACCAATGTGGGAAAGAGGTCATGCAAGAAATCGCTGTCCGTCATTGAAAGAGCGACATTGTTTCCGATGGGTGAAGTAAATCACATAATTGCTAACTGCCCAAAAAATGCCGTTGAGAACAAGTCCACACCTGAACAAAAAAACGTGTAGAGGAAGCCGTTGAAATTTGCGCCAGTGGTTTCCTTAAGTCTGATAGCGCTAAAGTACCTTCGTTGTATGTAGAATTCATCAATTTGTCGATAAAAGCTATGATTGACACAGGGTGCTCGAAATCAATAATTTCATCAAAATTAGTTAGCAAAACTCAATTGTTTAATAAGCCTCATACTGTTCAGAACATGAATGGCTTTATTACAGTATGTCACGGAACTTCAGAAATTGATGCTACAATAAACAATGAGAATGTTCATTTACAGTGTTTGGTAACGAAATTATTCCTGGATTTGATTTTCTTTTGGGTAAGGACTGTGTTGACCTACTTGGGGGAGTCGCTGTGTATAAAGACATGATTCGCTTTCATGTATTTGAACCCATTACAAGTAGCCATTTTGATAGAATTACTCAAAATCTAGCTTGTACAGATTCCGACTTAACTTGTCGGCCCGCACAAAGTGTGGAAATCCACGATAAAGATTTCACCGCCATTTTTGATGACGGTAAATGGACTGTGAGTTGGAAGTTCGTAGATGATCCAAAATTGTCGAATAGAAAAAGTCAGTATAACATTCCTGAAAGAGCCAGAGTAGGCTTTCATGATGAAGTTCAGACTTGGATAAGTAAGGGTTGGCTAAAAGAATATAGTGGGGAGCATGAAGGCATTATACCTTTAATGGCCGTTATTCAAGAAAACAAAGAAAAAATTAGGCCAGTTATGGATTTCCGTGAGCTGAATGACTATATTTCCAGCCACACACCGCAGAGAGCTCAATTTGTCATGAGAAACTTAGAAATTGGCGTAGGCTAGGAGAAAACCTTAGCATGATTTATTTGAAAAAAGTCTATTTACAAATCCATATTAGCGAAAATTTGTGGCGTTACCAAGTGATAAGATATATGGGAAAAACCTACTGTTTAACAAGGCTGGGATTCGGATTAAGCGCTGCGCCTAGAATAATGACAAAAATTCTGCAATTTTTTCTGGCTTCCGATGCCATCGTTGCTAAACATACTGACTCATATATTGATGATATTGTAGTTGACAATAATTTTGTCTCCAACGAAAGAGTTTTGAAAGTACTAGCTGAGTATGGTTTGGAAGCTAAACCCCCGGAGAGGCTTAGTGTTAGGATTGAGAGTGAGTAGCTGAGAGAAAGGATCAAGTTGGGGTAGGGACAACGAAATTTCAGTAGGAAATGTCGAAACTAGACGAGAGTTGTTCGCATTCTGTGGGAAGTTAGCCGGACATTATCCTGTTTGTGGTTGGCTGCGGCCAATGTGCTCTTACCTTCTTAAGAGAATAAGTTCTGAGTGTCAGTGGGATGAAAAGTTGTCTGGTCGTACTTTACAGATTCTCATGATCTAAAGTCTAAGAGCTGAAGATCCAGTCAGAGGTGTTTGACATGCTCCGCAGACAGAATGTGGGAAAGTTTGGTGTGATGCAAGCACCTTGGCTGTGGGAGTTGCGATTGAGATTGAGAATGAAATTGTCGAGGATGCTTGTTGGTTGCGTAAGCCTGCTGATGTTGGACATATAAATTTGAGTGAGATGGAGGCTGTGATCAAAGGACTAAATTTAGCTCTGAAGTGGAATTTAAAAAACATTCTGATTATTACTGACTCATATACGGTAAACCAATGGGTTTCTTCATTTTTAACTGGAGACAAGAGAGTAAGAACGAAAGGTCTTGGTGAAGCTATTGTGCATAGACGCTTGTCTCTGATAAAAGACATTGAGACAGAATATAATTTGGACGTGAAAATTCAAGCTCCTCGAGGCGAAAATGGTGTCTCTCCGATAATGTAAATTTATTCTTATGAATGGAGATATCCTTTGACAAAGTCCGACAGAAGTAGCGGTTCAAACAGCTCCTACCATATAGTCCGGCAGCCAGAACGAGTTTCTGCAGGGAACGAGGCCGAAAGTGAGACTTTCACAGAATGATGTACACCGCATGCGTACTACGAATCTGCACGTCTGCCGAGTCCTAGTGAGTTCCTCTTCTTGTCAGACAAGATCAAAGAAAAACACATGTAAATCCAATGGGACGGAGATTGTAGTTTTTGGCTAAAATGAAATTTTGCATGTTTTCTCTGATTAAACGAAAAGTACTAAGCCCAGAGTCATAATTTTTGGCATGGAATGTCTTCAGGTCATTTCCTTTCATTTTCATACACCCCTGTCTATATAGCTAAACGCATTTAGATTTGGCAAGCCTCTTAATGTCGGCAAACACAAACATTTTGAGCAACTTTATCCACATTCAACCTCATTCTTACATACATTGCCGATTAGATGCATGATAAAAGCACATGCATATCATAGGAAATGACCTGAAGACATTCCATGCCAAAAATTATGACTCTGGGCTTAGTACTTTTCGTTTAATCAGAGAAAACATGCAAAATTTCATTTTAGCCAAAAACTACGATCTCCGTCCCATTGGATTTACATGTGTTTTTCTTTGATCTTGTCTGACAAGAAGAGGAACTCACTAGGACTCGGCAGACGTGCAGATTCGTAGTACGCATGCGGTGTACATCATTCTGTGAAAGTCTCACTTTCGGCCTCGTTCCCTGCAGAAACTCGTTCTGGCTGCCGGACTAATATTGATGATTTAGTTTTTGTGAAACCAGCAGATGGAAGATGCACAGCAAAGTGGAAAACTGGATTGGTCACGAATGTTCGCAGCAGCACTTCAGTTGAAGTTGACGGTCTTCCTCAGCACGTTGCAGACATTCGCAAGGCAAAGAACAATGGCTCCAGAGAGGTACAAAATGTGGATTCCAGAATGGAGGTGCAGGATGTCCAGCAAGTTGAAGTTTTTCCGAATGAAGCAGAGAGTGATGCTGTTGCTGCAAATTGTGAGCGTCGGAGTAGGTCCCAGGGATTGATCCTCTGCTTCGTCGACCCAACGAACGTGAGGCTTGCGCGGCGACGTCGTCTGGCGATCACGAGAAGACTGAGGCGACTGAGTCGTGATTCTAGCAGGTGACACACTCATAACAATAACTTGATGCTGCTGGCTGTTTTTCTCGCGAACCGCAACCAACACCCTCAAAACTAAGTTCTGCTCACCTCAACGTAGTTAAGCGGTACTAAGATCGTTTCCCACCTCGAGCACAATAAAATAATAATTGAGGTATTAAAAGCAGAATAAAATTAGTCTACTTCAAGCTCTCACCTTACACTACCCTCTCCCCCGTGAAGAAGAGCTCGCTCCGGCGAGCGGTGATAATTAAAGGCGGGGTAGTGGGCGGTCTCTTCCGCACATGATGCGGTCGGCGTATCTGTTTAGGGCGTGCCGTTCCTCTCCACTGTAGTGGGGATTGCCCGTCTGGGTCCGGAAGGGCTTGAAGTGGATGGGGTGGAACAGAGTAGCCCCGACATTATTTATTGAATGTAGGCGCTCTCGCTGCCGCGGTAGGTGCGCGAACTTGTCGGCCGATGTGTCGACGAAGTAAACCGGAACACCGGCGTATCTCCGTTCCAACTCGCTGGAGAGAGCCCTGAAACTTCTCCGGATATCCTCCAGTCTCCTCGTGCTCCTGTCGTTCACTCCTACCCCTACCATGATGGCGGATAGGGTATTGCGGTCGACAGTACACCGCCTCACCAGGTCCGCTGCTTGCGCCACTCGGAGACCCGGTTTTGCAATAGACAGGTACGGCTTAGCCGCAAACGAGACTTGTGTGAAGTTTGAGTCACCGACTACAAGTACGTCGGACTGGCCTGGTCGTAGAGGTGGAGACAGTCCCACCGTAAGTGCGTCGCTGGCAGTGGCCCGGTGACCGGGGGCGACGTAATTGGCGCTGTCTCTCTCTTTCCTGAATTCTCCATGTGCCGGATGGATGTGAGGTCGACATCGCTCACGGGAGTTACCCCGGTTGGTGTTATCCGGACGTAGGGCCTGCAAGACGTTCCGGGTCACCTCTGCTGTTATCCGGGCGATGGCATCTTTCTCCAGGTCCTCTTGGTCATGGGATGATTTCCGGAGGATCGAGCGCGGGGACCTCGGGGGTGTTGCTGTAGTGGGTTGCTGCCGGGCAATGGGCTCAGTGGGCAATGGGCTGGGGTAGTCTCTCCCGACCTTTCGGTGCGGGGTCTCCCAAGGGCCAAGAACTCCCGGTGCCACTCCGGCAATTGGGCAAGTAGGTATGGGTGACGCTTGACCCACTCGGCTCACCTTTCCTCGGCAGGCTCCAGCTGCTGCGGTTGGAACATCCGCCGAGTACCTCGACCTTGTCGGTTCCGGAAAAAATTTATTATAGCTTTGTACGCACAATCGGCAATTGCACGAAGCCATGCCTTCCCGCAAGGGTATGCCACCTTGAGGTGTGGGGGTAAGGCATCACCTTTGAGACAATGATCTAATCGCCTCCAGGATTCTTGCAAATCACTGGATAAGTCTCCCTCCCCAAAATTTATTATCTCCGGCATCTCCTCATCGTCCGAATAGAAAGATAAATTAGAAATACAGACGTTGGAATCGAAGTCCGAATCTAACATTGGATCATTAATGTCGATTATATCTCCGAAATCGGGATCGACCATCGAATTTATATTTTCATGATTAATCCCTTTGTCGGAAGAAGTAAAGGAATCCTCGCTATCATCGCTATATAAATCATGCTCGTTAATAGTAACGGTGGGTACCGTATGGTCAGTATGAATAGCGGTTAGGTCATCATTGTTCTGATTTTGAGTCTCCGGTGTGAACATGCGAATGTCAGGAACCGGGTGAAAGTGTACCTTCCTAGTCTG
This sequence comes from Prostheceraeus crozeri, assembly GCA_907163375.1. Classification (NCBI taxonomy): domain Eukaryota; kingdom Metazoa; phylum Platyhelminthes; order Polycladida; family Euryleptidae; genus Prostheceraeus; species Prostheceraeus crozeri. The sequence continues at coordinate 89,638 of CAJQUW010002069.1, read as the reverse complement.
TTTGTCAGTCAGATTAAGTCTGACGTTCTCAGGGCAGGGTTTAATTTCATTTACATGAACTACTATCGTCCTCCCCGGTCTAGAAGGGTTCCTTATTTCGATATTCAATCCACCTATTACTCGTATTACTAGATACGGTCCATGGTCTGGCAAGTTTTGCAGACTTACCCGGACCGGGAGTACGGTTCTTATACCACACTAGATCTCCGACTTTGTAGCCGGGTACTTTAGTAGCATGGCGATCGTATTGAGTCTTTTGGTGTTGCTGTGCTGGAATAAGATTCTTTCTCGCGCCATCGGCTGCGGTTTCAGACTTTCCTGAATCCATTTTGCGTAATTCTCAGCATCAATATTAGCGTTCGAGACCGGGTCAAATAGAATATCCATCGGAAATCGTAATTCTCGGCCTATTGCAAGACGGGAATGAGAATATCCTATCGAATGATGAACATTTGACCTGTATACCCACATGCAGTACGGAATCGTGTCATCCCAATTGCGCCTATCTTGAGTGGCGTGGGTAAGAAGTAGATTTTTCAGCGTACGGTTTAATCTCTCCACTGCTCCATTAGTAGAGGGCCTGTACGGGGATGACCGCATTTTCTTAATAGACAGTATTTTACAGAAGTGCTGAAATACGGCTGACTCGAATTCTTTCCCTTGATCGGATAGGATTTCTTTCGGAACGCCGTATCTGGAGACCCAGTGGTGTAAAACTGCATTGCCCACCAGCTTCGCAGTGTGCTGTGGTAGAGGCACGGCCTCGGCCCATCGAGTGAAGGTATCTACCATAACTAGGATGAACCGGTTTCCCTTCAGAGTGGTCGGTAGGGGTCCCATTATGTCCAGAGCAATACGATGGAAAGCCTCTGAGGATTCTATGGGCTGTAATGTTGCCATCGTTTTGGGGTTAGGGCCTCGGCATTGCTCGCAAACTCCGCAGGTATTAACCCATTCGGTCATCTGTTCCTTTATCTTCGGCCACCAGAATCGGGAGTTTATTTCCTGATATGTGCCGTTGTCTTTGCCGTTGCCGTCTCTTTGCCGTTGTGTCCACCAGTGGGGTTATCATGGTATTGGTGCATGGCCACATTTCTCCATTCGGGTGGAAGGACTAGACGCCAGCTGTTATCGTCGGGTTTTTTATGTGCAACAACCCGTCGAGTAGAGTGAATGAATCGAAATTCTTGAGGTAGTCTTCCAGTTCTCGGTATCGCATCCCTGGGTGTGGTCGTCTTTTCTCGGCGACCATTCACTAATCTCCGCTGTCGGCAGGTAGGCTCTCTGTGTTGCTAGAAGATCCCCTGAAGTGGACGGAAATGGCCACTGAATAATAAGGATTTGTGGGCTGTTCGTGCTCGGTTGCACGACGGACATTCTCCATGTTGTCGGTGCGGTCGTCTCGACAGGGCGTCGGCGTTTCTGTGAGACGGATTAGGTCGGTATTCTATTGAGAATTGGTACTCTTGGAGTTTTTGAATCCATCTCGCGACTTATCCGGTTGGTTCCTTGAATGACATAAGCCAGGTAAGGGCACTGTGGTATGTTCTAAGGATGAATCTCTTGCCAAGCAGGTAAGGTCGGAATTCGTGAACGAAATAGACCATGGCCAACATTTCTTTGCGAGTAACACAGTAGTTGCGCTCTGGTTTTGTCATGCAGCGGCTGCCGTAAGCTACGACTCGCTCGAGACCATCGGGACAGCACAGCTCCGATGGCTTTTTCAGAAGCGTCTGTGTCGAGGATAAAAGATCCTGCGTTCTCTGAGAAATCAGGTAATGTTAATATCGGAGCACTACTGAGCTTGAAGCGGAGTTCTTCGAAAGCGGTTTGGCATTCGGTTGTCCAAACAAATCTTACATTTTTACCAGTGAGGCGATGTAAGTGCCCAGCAGTTTCCGCGAACCCTTGAATAAATCTACGATAATAGCTGCAGAGTCCAATGAAACTCCTCAGCTCCTTTTGCGTTTTAGGAACGGGCCAGTTGATTATTCTCTCAATGGTAGAGGGGTCTGTGTGGACTCCCTTGCGAGAGACTACATGTCCAAGGTATTTAACTTTAGATTTGAATCACTGGCATTTCTTAGGATTCAGTTGCAAATTCGCTTCACGGAATCTCTGCAGGACAGCCTGCAGGTTTAGCAAATTATCCCTAAATGTCCTCCACATGACTATGGTGTCATCGAGGTAAACGAGGCAGGCTGACCATGTCAGACCGGCGAGTACATTATTCATCAGACGCGCAAAAACAGCTGGACCATTCGTCAACCCCATAGGGAGGACGCTAAATTCATATAGGGCCGCGGTGAGTGGAGAAAGCAGTTTTCTCTTTGGACTGCTCGTCCAGAGGTACCTGAAAATAACCAGACTTCAAGTCTAGGACTGTGAAATAACGTGATCCCCTTAAGGCGTCGATACTCTCGTCTATACGAGGTGTGGGATATGCGTCTTTGACAGTTATCTCATTCAGCTTCCTGAAATCAACGCAACAACGAAGAGATCCGTCTTCTTTTTTACTACCAGAATGGGAGCGGACCAGGGACTGTAACTGGGTCGAATTACATCATCATTGATGAGGTCATCTAGCATCGTGTCAACCTCAGACCTCTGGTGTGGCGGTACTCGGCGCCCCGGAATTTTGATTGGAGCGTGGGGTCCGGTGTCTATCTGATGATATAATAGAGTTGTGCGACCCAATTTCTTACCTTTCTCTACAAATACGTCTTCATAGGAGCGTAACACTTGGGCGGCCTCCTCTTTCTCCTCCGTGTTGAGGTCTGTCTCGTCCAACTGTGTTGTGGCTGCTTCTATATTTGTAGGTGACGATTCATAACTTACTTGGTCTGTTTGATCCGCCGACTCTGCTAAAACCTCGATTGGTTCTATAGTTGCAATTTCGCGACCGACAGGTAGTCGGACATCAGCATTAGTAATATTCATTAGCTGAAGCCAAATTTGGTTATCTCTGGGCTCGCATACGGCATTTGCTAAGAGGACACCATCTGGTAATTGATCTCGCTGAGCGGTGAGTAAGTTGAGGGAAGGAATAGGAAATTCCGCGCACTTCCCGAGACGATATGCGACACTTGGGAGGAATTACCGTATCTTGTACTAGATGCACACTCACCTGGTATGTTTCGACTCTCCTCAGGATCGGTGTGTTGACTGCTTTATTGAAAAGATAAAACGTGTTACTTACCCAGTCAGCGCATCCTCCATGTGACATAATGAAATCCAGACCGATAATTATAGGACTCCTGAGGCGTTCACAGACTATAAATGTCTGGTTGAAACATTCGCCCGCGACTTCTATGGGTATGCTAACTTCTGCAATAGGTTTGAGTTTGTAACAGTCGGGCTGGTCAAACTTTGGCATCTCCTTGCGGGTGTACGTAACGCCTGTTTCTCGACACGTTTCAACATCAATCACGCTACGATCTGCTCCGCAATCTATCATAGAGGTACGCGGTTTATGGTTTAAAAGCAGTCGAATAACGTTACGGTTCGGGGTCAGGATTGTAACATCAGACGGTTTCTCACCGGCTGCGGAATCAATCCGACCGTCCGCGGAGTGTTCCAGCCTCAGTGGATTAAATACCTATTTCCCCGAAATGGACAGTTCCTCATGAAATGTCCTTTCTCTCCACATTTGAAACATTTTACTTGTTCATCAGTTCTCTCCTCACCAGAAAAAGAGCGTCTTGGAGGGGTAGGAGGCCGGAGTGCCCGTACAGGAGATGGACTCCTACGTACTTCAGGTAAATTTGGTGGAGTAGGCGGTCGGATAGGAGACAAGCTCCTGCGAACATCTGCGGATCGATAGGGTGGCATATTTTTCTGGAAGGATGACCCTGACAGTGGAAATGATCCTCCCGTAGGCCTACTTATTTCGACCCTCGAGTCCGAATTGAGCAGACGATTCCGTTTTATCAAATCTGCTGCGTGATAGACATGCTCTATCGAGAGGGGTGGGCTAAACGTGAAATGCCGAGGTAGCTCGACATTGCTAGTGCCGGCAAGCATTCTTTGAAGAATAGCCTCCTCCTGTTTCCAGGAAGGTTGAGCCGGAAAGGCAATCCTTACTAATCGCCGTAATTCTCCCTCAAAATCTTGCAAATCTTCAGAATTCCTTTGATACCTGTAATAAAAAAGTTCTTGCGCCCTCGACATATTAATCGGTATATATCGTATTTCCTCCTCAGACACTCGACAAGCATATCAAAACTCCTTTGCACCTCATCCGGTCGATGTTGCACGAACTCGAATGGTTTTGTTCCCAACTGGGAACAAAGTCTATGAATTCTCTCCTGTGGAGGATAGGTATCCAAATACATACTCGGCGAAACCATATGTCAAAATCTTCAGATTCCCCCTGAAAAATTAGTATATTTTTCATGCTCAGTTTTTAGTACTTACCTGTCCGTTCTCTCGTTAGGCTGCTATCTATCGGAGGCTTTGAGTGTTCCCGGTATTTCATCAGTATACACTGCACAACTTGCTCAAAAGAACAGTGACCGAGACCCCCAGGAAAAAAATCACACAGACACTCGATAACGTTGTCTCCCAATTTTGCGGCAAAATTAGGGTAACGCTCGGCCTCTGGATAAGTATTCATAGCGGCACTTATCCGTTGATAGTAAATCGAAAAATCACCGTCAAATACAGGAAATGCGTTAAGTGGAACACGCAACCATGTTGCTGTGTCTCTAGAGTTTATCCCACCGCTGTCACCAGTGTAACTTGCTTGTGGTTCTACGCTAGGAGCTACTGTAGTATTTATAGCACTTACCATTAACGGGGGCGTCGATCCGGGCGAGTTGTTGTCGGCCTCGTCCTCCCAGCGTACACGCAGTCGCCGAGGTGAAGTGGTGCCTATATTAGGCGGGTGTCTCTTGAGCGGTCGGCTTCCGCCGAGGCGAGTCTCCCGATTTGGTTCGGGGTAATTCTCGCGGCTGTCGTCGGGGTGAAGAAGCAGCGGCCTCAGAGTCTCGTGGCTCCGGTTTAATTAGCAGCTGTTGTGCGCGGGAAACAATCTCCTCCGCTAGAATAGAGATGTCATCATCGTCAATAAAATCATCAGTGCATTGTGCCATGTTGACCGGAATTGCAAATAATAATAATAATAATAATATAATAATATGCTACCTTCTTTAGTCGTTATTGAGCCATAAAATACCAACTCGCTCTATAGTAGTAGAATGTGACGTGTAGAACGTGAACAGTTTATGCACGATAATGTACCTGTTGAAACGACATGGTAGACTAATTTTTGGGATTGCTGTGGTGTCTAGCTTCAACATTTTCTGCTCTACTCGAGCTGATGATTTCTCAGTCACCAAACTTTATTCAGACATTAGCTTAAAAGTGTGATATGATTCAAAAATTGCCGATATCAGACGAAATTGTCTTGTAGCTGGGAAATAAGTTTATTTAGCTCAAGAAATCACTGAATTTCTAAAACATAGCCTAGAAGATGAATCAAGACAAAGTATGCCGAAGCAAGAAAAGCAGCGAGTCAAGATACATTCTGATGAATAATTTCTGTCATGTTGAGAAATTGTGAGTCTCCAATGGTCAAAAAATCTGAAGCGTGGTGGCAGACATGGAAGAAAAATTGTACCTGCTGAGCAGGTGCAATAGTCGTGACCAAAATCGGACCAGCTCAGCCGATATAATAGCCACTGCCTATTTGCACACTAAAAAATTTCACGACTCATGAATTGACACAGCCAAAAGTTTAACTGCTGCATGTCAAATGGCCTGGTCCGGGTGCAAATACTTGTGCATCTTCGTAGACACTTAAAAGTTGCGTATATTTATGTTGGAACAGCAGGTAGTTAGTTATTTTCTACGTTGTTGTGAATTTGCAGCGATGATGTAGCTGTGACTTGCTTCTACATTTCCTTGTAAATGTAAATTACACTGGTGTGATGCATCAGTGGCTTTGGAATGTGAAAAATGCAAAAGAATATAGGCAGCAATTGACTTGATATTAATTTTTGGACGTCAGCTTGAAAAATATTAAAACTTGTTTTGCAATCACCAAGGTGAGAACAATAAATATGAGTTCAAACACAATTAATTGAATGCAAACAAATAAAATTCAGCCAATAAAATCAAACAAAAAATCGTGATGTAGATCCAACTTTGAGAAGTGAAGGACTGAGGACTCTTCTCCTCCGCGGATTTTTCCTGGACCGCACGACTCAAAACTTTTAAAATTGCATTATCTTTCATCATGCAAAAATTCAGAGACATTCCATTCTGGTAAACGTAGGCGTGAAATTGTGACTTAGCAGACCGGACTATAGACTAATAAATTTGAAAGTATATACACATTGGGGACTTAATAAATTCGGAGTTACCACTCTGTACCTAATATATCTACTCTATGGTCCAGACCACAATCAATCGATAAAAAGGGAAAAAATCTGTCAATTTATTCCAACCTCAAAGTCTAATTTTCCTTGCCTGATACTCTATGTATCGATCTAAAACATTGCTTCTTCATAATAAGTAGAAGCCAATTACTGAACTTTGAAATCGTATCAGATAATTACTGCAGGATGATACAGCGCTAGTCATTTTATCACAATGATTTTATAATAAAAGAGAGAGTCACTATACCTTTGAAACGTTAGTCAAGCAATATATTAACATTATTTCTTCATTGTAATTCTTTACTTCACTTTGATTTCTTGTGAACTAAAGTCGAGCTGTCACTGTTGGCTCAAGCTTTTTGGCATTTAAGACACTATGTTTTGTGTAAACATTGACCAGAATTGAAAAAGGACAAATTACATTTATATTTACCAAAATTTTTCCAAAAATTGCATTGTTTTAAGTGGAATTACAAATTTGAATTTAAGTCTTCTTGGATACTGATTATTAGAAAAAAAATGGTACCGGTATTGACGTTGTCAATAATCCTTCTGAACAGTTTCCTACTTGGTAAGTCTAGTCATTAACAACATTGTTGCACTTGACAAAAGCTTGATAATCATCAATTTTTTGAGGGAAGAACCTAGTTTTCCCGAACTTCCAAAATTTTTTATTTCTCTTAGATATTTGTGTATGGAACTGTGCAATAACCAGTAATATTTTATGTTCCTCTTTTCGTGCCACGTCCTTTGTGCATCAGAGGCCCATGATATTTGCCTGAGTCATTGTAGTGACTGCATACCAGTTGCAGTCAACTCGTCTTGAGATGAACCCTCGTTAATGTTTTGAAAAGATCATGAATTTAAATTTAACCTTTAGATGAATAGAAATGAAAATGAATGAAAATTGTGCGAAAATGTTCAGAAAAAAGAACGTACGAATAATGAATGTGGACCTACACAATTCTACTGTTAATTTCTATATTCGATGCCTTCCATTTTCCGCCAGTTTGCGTGCTCGATGTATCTTCGAGTATTTTTAGCCAACCTAAATGCGGTAGCGGGAGGAAGTTTCATTATGTAAAATTGGATTATTGAATTCGGTTCCTTTGGCGGAATATTGAGCAAGCCAACAATACTTCGGTCCCAGGACTTACTGAATCCTTTGATCGCGACTTCAAATTAAGATTTGCGAGACCCAGAATGAGCGTTAATCAGATAATACAAGTTTTGCAGAAATGAAATGATATATTCAAAGACAAACCACTGGAGTAATTTGTAGAATATTTTAGAATTAATTTGTCTTCAACCCAAAAGTAATAAGTGTTAATTTTCCTATTAATTGTCAGTACCGTTACTTAAGTTAATTAATTAAATTTCCCCAAAGTCAAATACTTATCTCCAACTAACTGAGGCACAATGCTTGCAAATAACTCCAAAATCAAGTGATTCGTCTTGTATTGAAACGCTTCCAAAATTGATACAACCAGCAGTCACGAGCCCAAAATCAAAAGTGACATGAAGACAGCTTAAAATATTTGACTGCTTAAAATCATTTGAATCAAAATACAAATGTCTGAATCAAAATACAAACGTCGTTTGAACTCCTAGCAATGGTCATTTGAACTCATAGAAATAGCCATATCTCTCAAAAGCATGGCAAGAATAATAAAACCTAAAGGTTTGACAAATTCTATGAACTTATTGCACTAGACCATAGTTATTACAATAACGAAGAAATTGCAATAAAATGTGACTCTAAAACGTCCCTAAAACATTCACAATTATGTAAAAAATTTCTATGAGAGCATAACAGCTCTATACTAACTTACCGCATGAACATCAGTTCTAATTGACATTTAAAAACCCAGATATCTACGACAGCTGATTAAAATGAAATGAAAATTGATTTGACCTAGAAACGAACAAATCTGCTGCAAAAGTTCGTGTAACAATTGACATTTGAATTAACAAAAAAATATTTTTCGCTAGAAAGATATTTTTAAGACGTACATTCCCCCCTGATCTCAAGATCACAAGGTAAATTCAGTGTTCATAGTCCTGAAGATAAGCAGGTGAAACTCTTCTTCTTTGTGAATGACGTAGGCTGACTTGGTTGTCACTTGAATCACCACACGAAACGTCTTCAACTAAATTTTCTGTCAGTTCACTGTCTACGCCCATGTCAGAATCTTCATTGTCGAATGATATGGTTACTCGACGTTGTGCAATTTCGTCATATGAAGTTTCATTCATCTCTGTTACTTCATTGTTTGGAACTGGCCTTATATCAGAGATATGCCGTGGAACTCCGTCTACATCGACTGACCAGGGGCTGTTAACTTTAGTTACTTTTCGCATTGGCCATTGAACAGTACAATTTGACTTTTGCGGCTTGACATAAACCTCCTGTCCAACGAAAAAAGCTGTCACATCTTTCATTTGACTCCTCGGCAACTGGTGGGTAGCGCCAACCGTAAGCAAATATTTGTTCTGAAGGAGAGCGATCAAAATTTTTTAGGGGTGCCATATTGTAAAGTCGAACCGTCTCCGGAATGCTCTGCCCAGTTCTTGAAGCCAGTCTCTTTATCGTTCTATGGTTTCTTTCCACTATTCCGTTCCCCGCAGGCGAATGAGCACATCTAAAAATCATGTTAACTTTCCAATCGTTCATCATGTTATTCACTTCTGCAGACCTGAACGCAAGACCATTGTCTAATAAAACCTCAGCGGGAGGACCTCTTTCAAAAAACACCTGTTCCAATTCGCTTTTCACTACCGAAGATGACTCGTTCTTTACTTTTCTCCAAATTGCGAAACGACTGGGACCGCAATCAACGATTGATAAATATGTATTTTCCTTGTAATGTGTAAAGTCAATAGACAAACGCTTTCATTGTTCGGAAACACCCAACTCTCCATGACTCCATTTGACGCTGTGTGGATCGATACTGCGACATTTTGGGCAATTGTCAATAACAAGTTTGATGTCACTCTTGTCAACCTCTAAATCAAGAAAAGATCTCGCCAAAAAATAGAAAGTTTTGTCAACGCCGTAGTGGGTTTCGGAGTGCACTTCTTTGATTTGCTCTTGTGTTACATAGGGCTTTCCGCTCGACGAGGCAATGGCGCATGTGTGCTTTAAACATAATTGCGGGACTCTGGTCAATATGTCCGATATGTTTCCATTGGAGGGTACCCATTGTACGGTCACGGTCATTTCATACTCTTTGAAGATGTCTTCCAGTAATCCTAGCCTTCTCTTCACTAGAGCTTCTCCCATAATAATAATAATAATAATAATAATAGATCTTTATTCGTCAAAACATATGGCGGTAATGACATGATGGAATTCAATACAGTGGCAAATTCATGAATGTACAGAATACTTTACAAAGGAGGAATTGTACATGGCAGAGCGTCGACGGAGCGGTAGAAGCTGCCTGGTGTGTCTAATACCGGTCTTCTGGTCGCGTGTGATGAAAAAATCTGCCAGCGGATGAGTCTCTTTGTCTCTTGCAATTTTGCGTATAAGTTTCACATATGATTTGTCTAGCATGTTCTGCAGGCTGGGGACATTTGCAGATACAGATGCCCACCTACGAGCTATGCGATCCAAATGAAAAAGCTTTTTAAATTGGTTGGCATTTACATCACAAATAACTGGCCAACAATAAACAATGTGGCAGAACACGAAACTGATGTATGCTTGCCAAATAATGTGACCGGGGTTGCCGTTCTTTTTCAGGCGCTTAACTATTGACAACGCTCGACAACATTTTGCGTACAGACAAGTGAATTGTTTTTCCCATCTCGCATCAGCTGAGAAGACGACACCCAAAATCTTCAAACTGTCAACATCCTCAATTACAACATCATCAACAATGAGAGGGGGAAGATTGGACACAGAAGTGGGGGAGTTACACAGTTTCCTTGATATCAGAAGGCTTTTTGTTTTGTTGGAATTGATTGTTAGTTTTTTCTCTTTGGACCACTGACTAAATTGATCAACATCACTCTGGAAAGTATCAACAGACTTCCCACTACCCAAATAAATCAACGTAACATCATCCGCATACGCCACCACTCTAGTGTCTTCGAATTTAGGAAGGTCGTTAATCAAGGCCACAAAGAGAATCGGGCCAATAATTGAGCCTTGAGGCACCCCACTGTGAACCTGCTTCCATTCGGCAGCGATGCCGTTGTTAAAAACACGCTGGAAGCGATCCGAGAGGAAGCTTTGAATGAACTTGATGACGAAGGGTTTACAGTCGAAGTGGTTTATCAGTGAGTAGAGAAGGGTGGAGTGGCTAACGGAATCAAATGCCTTTTGAAAATCTACAGCGAGCACTCTAGCGTAATTGTCTGTACAGAGCGTGGTGTGCTGCAGAATTGGGAGGCGAATCGAGAGTAAGGCATTAGTGCAACCACTATATCCATTGGGTATGAAGCCAAATTGCCGGGGGTCGAACGGCTGTCGAAGAGACGGTAGGAGAACATGATCTCTGACAAGACGTTCAAGTACCTTACTTAGGAATGGAAGAATCGAGATAGGTCTGTAGTCGGTTTTTTTTTTCGGAATGGGGATAACGTTGGCAGACTTCCAAATATTGGGAAAAACACCACTATCAAGGCACTTATTATAAATGATCGTGAGAGGTTGGGCGAGAACGTCTACGAAGGAACGAACGAAGAACCCAGGTAATTCATCAGGACCAACTGAATTAGCCTTACATTGTTTGATCATTTTGACAATCAACGACTCAGAGACTGAGAAAGACGTTGTTTTCTGAACTGGACGTTTATCGTTGAACAAATGTAGGTCAGGAGATGAGAAAGCAGAATGAAAGCGATCGTTGAGGTCATTTATCACAGACTGATCAAGAGCATCATTACGAACACTTTTGATTTGTTTATTAATGGATTTCCATCTATCAGAAATGGAGGAGGAGTGCAAGTGGGAAAAGTACCGCTTCTTGGCAACTTCAACCGCAGCAAGAAATCTCTCCCGGAGCCGAACATACTTGGCATAATTGCCCCTAGAGAGGGCACGGTCACGGGAATCGGAAAGAACTTTCAAAGATGGGGACATCCACGGAGCATCAACATTCCTCATGCGAACAGTTCTCTCATTCGAGAAGGTTAGGTATACGTAGCGAACAAACATCTGGAAATGTTCAACAGCAGCATTAACATCAACCACGTGCATAAAGAACTCATTCCAGTCAATTGAATCGAGGAAGCGATAGCACACAGCAAAGGAAGAGGGAGAGAAATAGCGGACCTTGACTTTGGTGGTGGTAACATGTTTTAGGGAATTGGAACTCTTGAGAAAAATGCCTTTATGATCAGAGCGACCTAAGGGAGAAATAGACTGAGAGGATTCAAATTTATGCGGAAGATTAGATGCAATGATGTCCAGAATGTTATTGCCTCGAGTAGACATAGTCACAAGCTGTTGCATATTGTTCAACACAAAAAAGTCATCGATGTACAGTCTAAGGTCATTAATGTCACCAAGAAGGATAAAATGGCTCGAGAGACTGTGATCAATCAGATTTTGAATAAAGTCCAAAACAATCGAATGAGCCGATACTTTACCCCAGTAGGGATGATAAACAACAAAAAATGTGGCATCAAATTGCTCGATTCGGAAGCATAAAAAGTTGGACTTGATATCAGAGACATAGCAATCACTAATGATGGAAAGTTTGAAGTTTGATTTATAAAAACACACTATGCCGCCTCCGTTGGAGTCTCGGTCTTGTCTTACCAATTGATATCCGGGTAGGGAGATTGACAGATCAGAGGTTGATGAGTCAAGCCAGGACTCCGTAATCACGACTACATCAGCGTCATATTTCTCAATTCTTACACGTAGATCGTCAAGTTTGTTGAAGAGGGATCGGGCGTTGAAGAGGAGAATTGACGGAGCTGGACAGACAGGAGACTTCGGCTTACGTAACTTGACAGATGATGAGGACGGTTTCACTGCAGGATCGGGCCGGTCAGGAGATGATGGGGATTGATTAGGCGAAGGGACAGGTGACGTAAGAGGCTTGGGAAGCAGCAACCGGTGGAAAAACAGGCGTCTTCTTTGTGTACGCGGAAGAGGATAGTCATGTCGCAGTTGCAGCACTGCGGTCCGCGAGTAACAGATTCTCGGCGATGACGTCATGGGGAGATTGTGATGGAGAGGGACAGAGCCATGATCAGGTGATGTAGAAACCAGGTGATGCAGTAACTCAAAAAAATCAAATTTTGTGGCAAAAAGTCCATAGTGATTCGTGCGGTGAGGGTCACAAGAAAGCGCAGCAAAAAACTGATCTGATGATGTAAAAAAAATCGAAGATAAAATGCGCAAGAGAGTTGTAACAAACAAGAATTTGCCGATTCGTATTGGGAGCCTGAACGAGCAACACATGAATGCGTGCGTCTGCTACGGCGCCAGATGAATTTATGAATTTACTTCATCCCATGCCTTTCATCTTTATCTTCTTATCACCAGTCAGGAGCGATTTTAACCATTGGTTTACCGAGAAAGAATCAGTCTTAATGTCAATTTCTCGCAGGTTCCACTTGGTTGCTAAATTTACACCTTTTATAATGACCTCCAATTCTGCGAGATTTATATGACCAACATCATGTGGTTTTCGCAACCAACACCCATCTTCAACGATGACATCGCCAATTTCAAGACACACGCCGATGGCTTAAGTGCTGGCGTCACACCAAAGTACTCCCTTAGGACTGCTTGAGACATTCCATTTGCCTTTTACGGGATCATCGGTTTGCAGTCTTTTATCGATTTGTTTGACGATCATAACTGCCCTTCCGTCTACTGGGTCATCCCATCTTCCTTCGCAAGATACTCGTTTCAAGAATGAACATGCAGGCCTAAGCCAACCGGCAACAGGATAGTGTCCAACCAGTCTACCGCACCAAGAAAAAATTGATCGCTTAGTAAGTTTCTCTTCTCGCTGAATGTCATTATCTCTTTTCCACATCAATCCGTTCTCGTCTTTGCTTACTTTCAAACCAAGAACTCTCGTATCAGTGATCTTCTCTGGCAACTTTGCATCCAATCCAAACTTAGTCAATACTCCTAACACCTTCTCGCAGGACACCACATCATTGTTGACAATAATGTCGTCAATGTACGAATCGGTTCCTTTTTTTACTTCTTCATCGCTTGACAAAACGTGGTTCAGAATTTTTGTCATTATTTTTGGAGCCACGTTAAGTCCAAAACCGAGTCGAGTTAAGCAATACTTTTTACCTTTGTATAATACCACTTGATGTCTCCATAGCTCTTCTGATATGTGAATTTGGAGGTATGCCTTTCTCAGATCTATCAGACTTATCTTTTGACCCATACGCCTCCACTTTCTAAGAGTCTCGTTGCATACAGCACTTTCTGCAGTATGGTTGGATACAAAACTGCTCAGTTCACGGAAATCCATCACCGGTCTTACTTTGGCCTTGTTCTTTTGAATAACGGCCATCAAAGGGATAAAACCGTCATGTTCTCCTCCGTACGGAACCAACCATTTCAGGCGTATCCACTCATCAACCTCTTTGTGATACTCTTCTTTAGCTTCCTGGGTTCTTTGAGGTTTTGCTGCGTTCGGAAATTCTTTAGCTCAGGCGAATCAACAAAATTCCAATTCGCAACCCATCTACCATCAACAAAGTTAGCTGAGAAATCAACGTCGTTGATAACAACCTCCTTTGTGTCAAGGACATCAGTTGGCTTGGCTCGATTGTCTTCGTCCGTCTGGTCAATTGATACTGCAGCAGTTTCAGCAAAAGATACAACCCCTTTGTTTATATATATTCCGTTGAAACTCGCAATTACATCCATTCCAAGTAAAAAGTCATACACTGGCACAATTTTCGAAACGATGCAATTCAATCGCCTTGGGCACCCTTCAATGACTACGTCTACATTACATGTAAAGCAACAATTTACTTCGGCGCCATCCATTGCAACAATTGTGGTCCTTTCTCTAAAGAGCTTCATCCCGACCACCAAAGACTCAGATACAATGCATCGAGAACAACCAGTATCCACTAAACCAATAAATCTTTTTCCATTCATAAAAACATCGGTGACTGGCAGTTGCGATTTGCTGTTCGAAAATCCACTAGCGCAACATTCTAGTGAACATCTTACTCGTTTTTTGACATTTCGCCTTCGCTTTGGTTTCTCCTGAAGCTACTTCTTTGAGGACATCGATTTGCAAAGTGATTAGGATCGCCGCATACGTAACATTTCTTGCCTTACTGACTTTTTGTACACTGATTCCTGGTATGACCCTCAGACCCACAATTGAAACATACGATTTTCCTTGATCTAACTATACTCTTACTATATCAGCAGATGTCTGTTGTTTTTACCAAAGAACGTGATCGCCTAACCATTTCCATCAATTCCATGTCCTTTAAGGAGCATGCAGCCTTTAGCTGTTGCTTCATTTGATCCGGTAAGCCATACATGAATGCTGCTTTTACAATGTCATCCGAAGAACTGGAATCAATAAGTTTCATCAAACGTTTGATATCTGCCAAATACACATCAATAGGTTCACCAGGATCAAATTTTCTTTTCATCAGTTCTTCATAAGCTTGGTATCGATCAACCGAAAAGGCTTTTGTCAATGAATGCTTCAGTAACTCGTAGCTCCCTTTTACACTAGTATCTAAACCTTGGTAAACAGCAAATGCACCTTTTGTCAAAAACAGTGGTAAAAATTTTTCAAGTGCTGCAACATTTTGAAGAGAGGGAACCAATTCTACTTTTTGCACTCATTCAGAAAAGTCGTTAGTACCATCAAAACATTCGATAATATCAGAGAATTTGACTGACATCTTGTTTACTGGTTCCAAAATTGACATTTGTTTTTAGCCGAAAAGTAATAAGTGTTAATTTTCCTATTAATTGTCAGTACCGTTACTTAAGTTAATTAATTAAATTTCCCCAAAGTCAAATACTTATCTCCAACTAACTGAGGCACAATGCTTGCAAATAACTCCAAAATCAAGTGATTCGTCTTGTATTGAAACGCTTCCAAAATTGATACAACCAGCAGTCACGAGCCCAAAATCAAAAGTGACATGAAGACAGCTTAAAATATTTGACTGCTTAAAATCATTTGAATCAAAATACAAATGTCTGAATCAAAATACAAACGTCGTTTGAACTCCTAGCAATGGTCATTTGAACTCATAGAAATAGCCATATCTCTCAAAAGCATGGCAAGAATAATAAAACCTAAAGGTTTGACAAATTCTATGAACTTATTGCACTAGACCATAGTTATTACAATAACGAAGAAATTGCAATAAAATGTGACTCTAAAACGTCCCTAAAACATTCACAATTATGTAAAAAATTTCTATGAGAGCATAACAGCTCTATACTAACTTACCGCATGAACATCAGTTCTAATTGATATTTAAAAACCCAGATATCTACGACAGCTGATTAAAATGAAATGAAAATTGATTTGACCTAGAAACGAACAAGTCTGCTGCAAAAGTTCATGTAACAATTGACATTTGAATTAACAGAAAAAATATTTTTCGCTAGAAATATATTTTTAAGACGTACATAATTATCATTAAAATCACAGACAACAGGTCTTTATGACACACAGAAGATAGCGCAGCACAAGTCAATTCAACAAAGAGAACAAGCACGTACCAAAGATAACTTTTGTGGAACGGCTCAAAGGCTCTCTCTAAAACTTGCCGTGTAATTAATTATCATTCACCTGAATCCACACCGAGTTCTATGTCTGGAAGTATGGCACTAACTTTATTTTGGGATTAGATATGATTGTCATAATTATTCTAACTGCATCACCTCATGAGAGTTTTGGACGATGACTATTAGATTTTTCAGTGTCAGACTTTACTCGTATGTTACTGTCTACAAAGCGCTACACATTTTCTGTATAAAAATCAAAGAATACATTTTTCTTAGTGATGTTTTTCTGTATTTTTTTCAAGATTGTTTCGTGCATTTTGTTTCACGTTTTAGCCTTTTTAGCTGTTTAATATTTTCTGCTTTTTAACAATGGCATCAAACAATTACATATTCTTTAAAATTGGGTGTTACTGTGTTTTCATTCAGACAACAGGTGCTTACCAAGTACTTCAAGTAAAATATTCAATTGTGCACATAGCAAATTTCTGTCATACTTGTGATATATTTTGTTAAAAGTTGTGCCCTATTTTATTTAGAATTGTGCTCTATAGTGCTAGAACACCACATCGAATTTCCAGTAGAAACAATGTATTCGCAGTAACTGATTCCTCTTAAGAATTGCCCTGAATTTTTCATGTGAATAGGAAAGTCAAACACTTCCTACCGTGCAGGAGAGCATTTGTAAGATATGCCCTGGTCCAAATGAATACATTGTCACTGTCACTTGTCTGCAATACCATTCACTGTATTCAAATGAGTTTTATTTTCATAGCCCTACTATTTATTTTGTACCTTCTAATAGCAACGGAACAATCAGAGAAATCAATTGCATGTTTGCTTTCATCTGAACTGAATTTTCTCGAAAATTGTTCAAATGCTCACTCGAACATGTCTTCTAACTGTAATTGATTTCATTTGGATATGTTTCGCAAATACAGCTGAAATGTGCTGCTGAATGAAAGCAAGCAAATCTTTTCGTTATTTTTAACGATCCAACTGTTTCAATTCACAGCACGGCTGGGCACCGGTTGATTCTTTTGTAACCGGTCAAAATCGGCTAACTGAGGATTCTCGGTATTTATTTAGTTGTCAAGGTTTATCGACTATTTTCATTCATTATCACAATAATCGACAATATTTCATTATACCAGATAAATCTAATCAAGCCTCGTAACCGATTTTAATCGGATAAGAGAAAGTGTAACCATTTAACCGATTCCAGCCCTGATTCTCAGTGATGTTTCTGCATTCATTTGTTTAGGGTTGCAATATTTAGAATGTGATATTTTAGGCATAGATTCAAAATATATTTTAAATGTGTTTTAAGTATGGCTAAAAAACAATGTTTTAAATGTTTTTTTAAAAAAATGCGTAGGCCTATTGTTTTTTCATGTAAAAGGCGTCTTTTTCGATGTACAATGCACAATTCTTGAGACAATGCAATACCTTCTGTGTGTGTATAATTGCGCATGAAATGTCAGCAAATCTTTTAGCAAATGAACTTTCGTAATTCTAGTTAAGTGAGTGCAGCTTACCCGATACACAGTTAGTATACATTAGGGATGCAAAAAAAGTGTTTTTTTTGTCGACCATATTTTAAACATATTTTAAATGTATTTTAAATATATTTTGAATATTTTTTATGTTTTTTTTGTTTTTTTATGATGGTCGAGAATTAAGCAATATTTTCATAAACACTTATACGGAATACGCAAATAGGCATCTGTAATGTATTTCATGCTTTATTACAGATGCCTTATCATTTCATTTTCAATTCATTTATCGCAATGTTTGATTTTTGAAAAGGATTACACCATGTCAATTATATAAGAAAGAAAACTATGACTTTGGTTAGATACATATATACGGTGAACTATGATAGAAAAGTCATCGTTAATTTAAAAATTGTATTGTTTCAAAAGAAAAACAAAACAAAACAACCGTATCGGATGGAAAACAAATCGCAATTATAATAAAACAGTTGATTATGTCAATTGTACTAGCTCTAAACTCACAAGGATGACTTTAATAAATTGCATACTGGTTTCTTACGCAGCCGGATTTGTACAAGAAATTTTTTTAGGCCAATAAAATTGATGGAATGTAAACTAATAAGCCTATATTTTAAAAAAAACATGTTTGTAAGCGCAAAATTACACAACATCATAAGCAAAACCATCATAAAAAACATATTAAAAACATTGTTTTTTTATCCATATTTAAAACATATTTATAACATATTTAAAGCATATTTAAAATACATATTTAAAATATCATATTTGAAATATCGCAACCCTAGTATACATAGTGCAGTTACACCGATAATCGAATCCATCGCGGCAGAATTTATGTGGAATTGGGGCGCTATTGCTGATTATGAGCATTACCATGACAAGGCAACAGTGTGTAAATGTGTTATAGCTGCGTGTACTGCGGGTAACAGTGTGATGATTGCGCGTAATAGCAAACTTGAAGATATTTTTATAAATGATTGCCTCTTGTTTAATTCCTCTGATGAAATTGACGTTGTGTGTTTAGTTTGCTGACTGAGTGAAGTGCATTGAGCCAGTATCCTGTTTTTACGGTAATTTCTATCCACCCAACATGGTTGTTCTGTCAACTTTTGTTTTCTTTTGCGACATACCAGTAATATATTTTTCCATTATCACATCGTATTTTCTATCATTATCTCTAGAACAATTTGTTTGTTTCTATTCGCCTTTTCTTTTATTTAGCTTAATCTGGTTAAATTATTTATTACTTCAGAAGTGAATACGTGTATTAAAATGAATTGAAAAAAGAAATGATGCATTTCGAAATAGATAATGAAATGTCAATTTCAGTGATAATCAAACTTTAAATGCTATTATTAAGCATTCTAACTAAAAGATTTCCCAAAGAAGCCTTTTAGGCTTATTAGTATTGTATTGTGCTTTCCTTTATTTCACTAGGTATTATAGGGAAGATATTAATTTAATTCACCTTAAGTACTAGCGCAATTCTCGTCAAATATACAAAAAACATATAAAAAATTTAAAACATATTCAAAAGATGAAGGATAATAAAGCATTCTTTTTCAACCCTACAATTGTTACAAGAATCTTCCATCTCGCTCGGCAGAATCCTCTCGCCAGGATTATCGCTTTCGCAGTAGCACCGTCCTTCCCTGAACTTCCCTGATGGAAGCACTGTTGACATAAACAAGCTTTAAAATTGACATTTTCATGACAAAATATATTTTCTTCACCTTTAAGTGACCAGTGGTCATTTTTATTGTAAGTTTTTACTGTATGAAGGCGCGTTCACTTCCGTGTTGGGTTCTTCTACGAATAGGGGTGCAAAAGTGTACTTGCTCTTTTGTTTCAAGACCATGCGATCTGCGTCCAACTGCCTGATCAGAGGTTATTAATCCTAACTTACGCATTAGAATCAGAAGTACGGTCTAGCTAGATTATTATCTAATACTTCTAGATACATCGACGATTTGTGCATTATTAATTATAAAAAGTTTGATTCCTTGATACCACAGATTTACCCACCTAGTCTAGAAGCCAGCAGAAGTGGGAGTAATAACAAACAAGTAGAATATCTTGATATTAACATAAATATCAATGACTGCGGCACAATTACATCTGTTTTTCATAAAGTCTACCATTTTAATTTCCCTGTCACCCTTTTAACCTTTCCGCAAAACTGTATGCCCTACAGGACAGGAGCTAGAGTGTTTGCTGGACAAGTTTTAAGATATGGGCGCATCTGTACATTGGAAAAAGATTTCATCCTAAAAGTCAATCGTACAGCTACTACTCTCATTAAGAGAGGATACAACAGCGTAGATCTCAAGCAAAGTGCTGAGAAGCAGCTGCATAAGCATAGTGAAACTTTATTGAAATACGGATATTTTTCTGCTAAGCAGCTTCTTAATAATTGTGCGTGCTTTCATAGATTTAATTAATTTCGAGGCTGCTTTCATATAGCAGGGCCCCGCTTGGGTGAGTTTGAGCGTTCAGGAGTAGGGGCCGAAGCGCGAATCCTTACCCAAGTTCCTGCTGATGACCTCAATTGCACATGTTTTCAATTAGGTAATCTGTTGTAGTTGTTATTTCCTTTAACCTGTAGGGAACGCCACATGGGTCCTTTTGAGGGATCAAATTCTTTTCACTTGTCGTTATATTCTACTTCATCTTCTCCTCAATCAAAGCATTAAATTTCATTCTGACGCAATTGACATGTGCAGGCATCTGGGCGACCAGACCTGCAGATTAAGTTTTGTCAATACATATAAGCAATTTCCGCAATTACTACACTGCCCAACACACAGTGTGGCAGACAGGCAGGAGTTCTCGAGTAAGTCATCAATTTTTTTCTCACTCTACTTATATTTACACAGTACTTTTTTTTTCATTACCTACCATTTGAATATTTTCAACATTTACATTTGTGTTTTATTCTTATTTTTCACATTGGTTTTACTTACTGAATAGTTTGATTTGTGATTTAATTCATTATTAACTGTGTTTCGCCTAAGGTTAGCCCTTGCTAATTTGATTAGTGAGAGCTGCGGATGTGTTAAGGCTTCAACACCCCTAGTTGCTAGTTGATGGCATAGTTTCATGCTTTTGAGGGACAGGGATGAGTAGTGATCACATCAACGCAGACTAACGACTGGCATCCACTACATAAAGAACTGGACTTAACACGTTCTGCCCTCTAACTGCAGATTTCATTTAGGTGCATATATGTCTTTGATAAAGTGATCACACGAAATTCCTGAAAATTTGGGGCTTCGGCTATTCGGAAAACTGCCCCCTCAGATGGAAAGTCAAGATGAGGGGACCAACAGACAGAAAGAAGAAGAGGACGGGCTCCCATAGACGGAAAGTTGCAGAGAAGGGGCCCTCAGATGGAACTCTAGAGGAGGGGGACCTCAGACAGAAAGAGGAAGGGGAGTGACCCTTCAGATCGAAATCTAGATGATGGGGCCCTCATATAGATGGAAGTGGAGAAGGAAGTCTTCAGTTGGAATTTCTTAGAGAAGGGGGAAGTGCCTCTGATTCAGAAAGCCGTCGAGATAGTTCCCATGAACAGAAAGTCGAAGAGAATAAGAATATAAGAGTGCAGTAGAGAAGTGTTCCTGAAGCAGAGAAGAGAACATGAGAGAAATGGCCCTTTAGAGGGAAGTCTTTGGGAATGGGACCTAGTAGAAATGGAAGAACCTAGTTGCAATGGAAGTCATGTATATATAATTCCCTGAGACAAAGCCGCAGTGCCCCTCAGACACGAGACCGTAGTGGCCAAGGACTGAGCTGCTGAAAGTTCGGGTGCTACAAAAAGCTCAACTGATGAATATGAGCCATCATTATTTCTAATGAAGCAACAAGTATTATCAGGGCTTCCGCGCTCCTGGAAACTCCTGGAATTTCGAAAACGGTTTTCAGGGCTCTGGAAACTCCTGGATTTTAGAAATAGGGCATCTACATGTAGAATACTGTCACCTGGACTGATCGCATAGGCCATTTATCAGATTTCCAATACCACTGGAGGTCTATGATCTGGTAATGATAATGCTACATAGCTTCCTATAAAGGAAGGGTGCGCAACCTTTTACATTTTTCGGCCGCCATCTCGAAGGCCGAATATGCGTGCAAACACCTACATGTAGGTCAATGGCCACTCAAATTAGGTTTCCCTCATGAATGACGCAGTGAAAATCGCATGAAGGTCTACTTCGTAAATAATGAGTTAGCAAGTTAACTCATATACGATCGACGGTCATTTTTGACCCGAAAAGATTTCAAGCTCAAGCTGTTAATAGCAGTTGAAAAGTTGAAAGCATGTTTTTGTAAGGGCAACCGAAGGAGAAAACACTTAACTAGGCTACTGTAGTAATTCATAGGAATCACGAGCCATACCAAATTCATTCATTCATTAATCATAGAGCCGGTCAATTCTAGGCATTCACTTGTATATAGGCCGACGCATTTCTAGGACCTCGTATGTAAGCCTGCCTAACTTGCGCTATTATTGAAGTTATAAAGTATATTATTATTACTAGTCATACAGTTCTTTCACAACCCAAAACGTGAGCTTTAAATTTAATGATAAATGTGAAATAAAAACAATTGAAATTTTAACGTATTTTATTTATGAAAATGCACAAAATCTAAATCTGGTAGAAATACAAAATCTCGTAAAGAAATTACAATATCTTCCGATTCAATCCGTTGTTTCACACAAGCACACAACACTACTGCTGCAGAAACTGATCTAGCAGGCATCTTTATTGAGGTCATGGTCTTGAAGCCAACGCGCACGAATAATTCGAGCAAACTACAATTGTCCCTTGTGTTTCTTTTAGGTGATGACTCTAGCCATGAATGCACATGAATGTAACTTCCCTAAAATATTCTGTTCACGAGTTTTCGAACTGCTTGAACGCCTTCATCGCGCCTGCGCACGCACATTTTTTCAAGCAGCACGGGCATAAAGGTGTTCGATAGTTACAAGGTGACTAGTACGCTACTATAGTGATGACTGTTTTTCGATTGCCTTTTGTGTTCTTTTCCATTTACTTCTCATTGTCACGGCCGCATTTTGCCTCTGCTACGGCCGCAGGTTGCGCACCCCTGCTATAAAGTATTTTGCGACTATGATTTCATGTTGCACATAGACATCTTTAAAGTAATGAATGTCAAAGACTGATATACTCCATAATCATATAGACTTTTTATGGCCATAATGCAATGTCAAATGCTGTGATGATCAAGCTATGGAAATCCATAGACAATTTCAGCGAATTATGAAATTTTCAATATCAGAAACATTGCTTTGATAGCAAACGCAATCAGTAGAACATCGCGGAAAATGGTTAAAAAGTGCGTAACAGTGGGATTTTTTACATCGATTTCCGAAAGATCCATACATTTTCAGGAAATGTCTGAATCGTAAAAATCGGAAAGATTATACTCACACTCGCGTATACTACGATCATTTCGTTGATGGGGATTTTATATAGAAGATAAATTAATAAGTCGCGAAATTCTGAGAGAGACACAAGCACAAAGCGAAGAATACTGAAATCCGGTAGAATATATCATCTGGACTGATCGCATAGGCCATTTTCCTTGCATTTACGGCTGTGCGCTAGCCGTATGTGCTCGCATCGGTGCACCGAAAATTTTGAAAAGTTTCTCTGAAGCACTTATTTAAGTATGGACAAAGTATAACTTGTCGTGTGATTGTCACATAAAATATCAAAACTTTGTATGCAGGGTCTCTATCCTTCATGCTACACATTTATATTTTCTAGAATTCAATGCAAATTTTATAGAGGAATAGGAAAATTCTAATAGTGTTAAAGAGTTTGAAACAGATTTGCAAGGGCATTCTTTAATTATATTTTGCCAACACTTGCAAGTGACTGTCATCATACTTGTGCGTGTCTATGATCGTTTTGATAAAATTCTTTAAAACTAGATGAAAATAGAAATTATATGGATATGCAACAAAAAATGATTGAAAGAACATTGACCGAATTGCTAAGTCAGTGGCGGACGAAAAGTTAGTTTTTTAATTGATTCATTTTAAAATGATATGCAACAAGGGAATAGTTTATTTTTGATTCTTTTTCAAAACAGCTGAACACATCAAGAAATGTAGACAGGTTCGAAGCAATGTCACGTTGTCTGCAAGTTAACTATGCGGAAGGTCGAGATCTCGACATTAAGATCGGTTTCAAGCAGCCAAGAATAAAATCCTTCGGACGGATCCCTGGCCACTGGAATACCAAGATATCATACATTGTATATCTTGGCAAGAGCAACAGCTCGGTGGGTCTACGCAGTATTCACTAAGAGATTTCAAAATTCTGAGGTTGCGGGAATCGGGATTCCGAGGACTGAAATCATTTTTTCATGAACCTAAATTGACAAATTTTCATCATCTTTTTCTCATCTACTCTCAACATCAGGAAATACATCTTTTATTTTATGACACAATGACACAATCGTGACTTTCAAAGGGTTTCATTTTCATGATATAGAAATTTATTGTGAATTGAATTGATATTTGAGGATTGATAGTCGTGAAGCTTGAATTGAATTGATAAATAAGAAATAGAAAATTGAGTTATGTTCTCCTGTTTGGATTAATTATGATGCATGCTTAAAATATTTTACTCTCAATTTGCTGTGACTAAGATAATAGATGAAATGAGTTAATAATAATTGAAGCTTCACAGTAAAGCATCAATTTGATCGAAATTCGTAGATATTGGTGCACCTGCCCGAGGGCCGTTGCAGGCAAAAGAACCAGTGGACCGCGCACAGCACTAATTTTTAGTAATATTTCTTTTTGGGGATAACTGAACATGTCACGACTGACGATGTACAACGATATTTACTCAGTGAAATGAGTGTTGGATTTCTTAAGTATCTATTTCTTCTTTAAATGTGTATTCTTATATCTGAAGACACCATGTTTGTGCGCTATTCTGTATACCATATTCAAAATACGGAAGTTCATAGAGATATTTATTGCCCTGATATCACGCTGCCTCTTTAAGGGTTGACGGCAGAAACGACAGTGAAATGACAAATCCAGCAAAGAATATCACAGACACGAATACAACTCATACACCAAGACATCAGGTTCTACGCTAAATACGATACTGCATATAAAAATGCTGATAAAGGTGTGATATGTTGCTAACAAATCTATGAGTAAAATGACGTATTTACAAAATAAGTTGAAGAGGAAAAGTCAAAGAATCAGAGCACAAGTAAAAGTGAACTCTTTCTGCGGTGGTTTAGAAAGTCGTATCAGTACCGCCTCGCTGACGCGGAGCTCCAACGCAGTTCTGCAGAACTTTACGGCTCTGAAGTTGTCCCTTGAGCCTGGATGAGGGCACTGCAAGTGATGCTGTGAGATGGATGATGAAGGAGGCTGCTTAGATATTGGTCGAGGCATGTTGTTCTCACACCATCTTGGTATATGCTCGGCCTTACGCTTGTCAAGGGTCCGCTCGGTCCTGCCTACGTAGCTTGCTCCGCAAGCGCAGCGGTAAGAGTAGACTACCTGGGGTCTTTGAGCTGGAGGGATTGGATCCTTAGGAGCGTTGGCTGCCAACTTCCTTGTTCGATACCACGGCATTGAGATGAGGGTAGGCTCTCTCAATGGTCTTCTTGATGTGACTCATCTCTCGGGTAGATACTTCTCCGATGTATTGAATGCCAAATAGGATCTTCTTCTTTGCCACTGATGCAACTTCCTGTCTGTTGATGGGCTGGCTGTACTTGTCGATGAACCAGTAAGGGTAGCCATTTCTGCTCAGAACAACTCGCAGGAAATCAGACTCTTCAGCAAAAAGCTCAGCGGAACAGAGCTTTCTTCCTCGGTCGTACAGATTTCTCACCAAATTGATCTTGTATTGCTTGGGGCAGAAGGCACTGTAATTGATGTAAAGACCGGTGAAAGTGGGTTTACGATAAACCGACGTTTTGATCACCTGACCATCCCGGTGCAGATTGACATCGAGGAAGTGAGTCCCATCATCAAAGTCAAACTGCAAGGACGGATGCATGCTGGCTAGGTCGTTCTTGAATTCGTTCGAACATACGAGCGAAGGCGGTAGTTGGTGGTCCTTGAGCTGAGGAGATGACGTTCATAATGTCCAACAAACACATCGGCGAACGAACCACTGAGAGGACTGCCCATTGCAAGGCCATCGACTTGCTGGTATAAACCATTGTTGAACACAAACTTCACGTCTTTCGTTACTGATTGAAAGGAGTGATCGAAGATTGTCTTCAGAAATGGCATTTCTCCCAACCTTTGGTGGAGCACGCAAGACGCGGTGCCACGTGTCGCAGATGATGTCTATCGTTTCCCCGACCGGTATGTTGGTGAAGAGACTCTTGATGTCGGCCGTGAACATAACTTGATCATCGTCAACAGAAAGATTCTGCACCATTCGAGAAAAATGGAACGAGTCTTGAACAGTGTGGGTCTTGAATAGGTGGAGGATTGGTTTGAGGAACCACTCGTCGATACGTCTTGCCAAAGAATGATAAGTTGAACCACTCATTTCCGTGCCGTCCTATCCTGTCGATGAGTGGTTCAACTTATCATTCTTTGGCAAGACGTATCGACGAGTGGTTCCTCAAACCAATCCTCCACCTATTCAAGACCCACACTGTTCAAGACTCGTTCCAGTTTTCTCGAATGGTGCAGAATCTGGTATTCTTATATCGCCGAAACTTATATTTAGAATACGACGGATGGGCAAATGAACAAACAGGAAGATTAATTTAAATAAATATATCAAATCCTTTTTTAATCGGATTATTTGTCTTGATTTTACTGTCCATGTACTTAGTAATACCGAGAAGTTTTCATGGGTAGATGAAATGATCAGAGGTGCGTTTGAGCCACACTGGGACATCGCTCTCAGAGTGCCTGAAATATATAGACCGTTACAGATCATAAATTTGTTTTCAGGTCCAGAGTTCATGAATTATAAGGACTGGTCAAATTCACTCGCGTATTCGCACTAAGCCGAAAGTGGAAAAGTTCGTTAATGTTATTGTGCAATCAGTTGCTTTAGCGCTTGCATATGTATGAAGAGAACTTGTATTTGGTATATCACGAATTATGTAAAAGCAGTTTGTAAATCCAATTATGTAAACCTCCTGGAAAACTCCTGGGAATTTAATCAGAGGGCTCCTGGAAACTCCTGTAAAAACTATCCTTGAAAACCGCGGAAACCCTGTATTATATATTCTTCTTGAAAAACTTGCATTTTTTTAAAGAAGTCATGGGAGAAGGAGAAGTCCAAGCACCAAAAAGATAATATGAAAAATGGCTGATTTGAAGGGAAGGAGAACGAATAGGTTTAAATATTAGAATCAGAATGTGTAGCGATAGAAATATAATTCAATTCTCATAGTAGGTATGTAGTTTTGACGGAAATACTATATAAAGTTACCTATGTCAGACTGTGAAAGAAGTCGTCCTCAAATCCTACAATATACGCGTAAATCGAAATCTTCGATTATGGACGAATGGACCTCGAAAACAAATCAGAAACTTTTAAGATTTGCATATGGAAGCTACTTTCGTGTCACTACTGTTTGATAGTTGCTATCCGTCAGTTAGATGGATTTTCCTGTTGAAGGAGGTACAACACGCTCCAGTGTCATAAAATGTCAAAATTCGATGGTTCGTTGGGAAATTATAAAATATGGCCAAATTTTACGAAAAGAATTTGTTTCCAGATTTTTGAAAATTTTAAATCTTGTAAAACAGTTCATCTCTAGAAACTGGGATCATGTTCTTTGGGCAAAATGCTTAATGGTGTGTGTTATGGTTCACAGTGGCAGGCCTTAGTTCGAATATCGGATCACTGAGAAAGCATTCTCGAATATCTTCCATCACAAAAAGAATTAAAAAATTCAAAAAAATCCAGTCAAGCTTTTTTAAAACACTACATCGAACGCGTTTTCGTCGAATTCGGCAAAAATTGATGCAGTAAACCCTGAAGATAACTTTGTCGTATTTATTTTAGAATGAAGCTTTTGAATGTGACGAGGAGAAATTCAAAAATACATATGTTCTGTGTTGATCTTCGTGGCACTTGTCCGCAACTTAAAAAAGTCTCTTCCTCTTTTCGAAGGTTCTAAAGATGCAACCCTGCTCCACCCGGATAACCGTCATGATCGGAATTAGTTATCCCCGAGGTCTCGTTTGTCCTTGATACGTGAATCTGGAAATGCTGTAGTCTGCATTGAGCACTAAATTCCCACGTTGGGCTACATAATCAGGGAGCCAGAACAAAAGAAAAACCTGTGATAGAGTGAGGAATGAATGACAACTCTATCAGTTTGAAACCAATGTCACATCGTTTCATTGGTCTTCTATGTTACAGAATGAATCTCGAGGAAGGCATCAAAATTCATATTGGAAACTTGATCACGAAGAACATAATATGAATTATCTCTCTCAAGAATGATCAGGACAGAGGACAGATCAAAATTGAGAAGAAGTACATGTGTTCTGTAAATTTAGCAAAACGCGAATTGTCTCTTAGCCGTGACAATGCGGTCCCTGAATCAGGATATTTTGCTGAATAAAGCCATCTTACTATTAGATGTTCACAACTTCACGGTAGCTTCCTGGATGAAGAAACGCTGGTGCCGTTGCACACAATCAAGGACTCGTGTATTCGGGCAGGCAGATGATTCATGAACGTCAAAAGTCACCAATTCCTTGATATTTATTGCCAAACAATCTATTTTTAAAAAGATTCTCTACGAGTCAATCGCTAAGAAAAAACGTGACAATGTAGGAATACCATATGAGATTTCCATTGTCTACTTATATACATCTACATGATGTACATCTATCCATAGACTTCCTGTAACAGAACATTCTTCTGCAATTTAGAAGTCTATGATCTTAGCAGTAACTTCTATGCTATAAGCATTGAAAAATGACGGCAGGTAATGCCATTGCTGCCTGCTGACAGCAGGCAGCAATGTACAAAATATCATTGTTCCTATATTTCTGCACCATAGATTTAGAAATATAAGTAGACAATGAAGTTTCTAAAGATGACGAACTAGCAAAAAGGTATCATAGCCGGAGGAGCAAATTCAAGATGCGAATTCAGAACTCAATTGAATTTTGAAATCCAATAAGCTTTCTCGTGCGAAGTTGTTGAAAGTAAACCTTGACTTAGTTTGGCTAAGGAACAGAGGAAGAATCAGTCGAACACTTCAAGATCTAGAAAACAAAAAGTGACGGTCTTGTGTAGACAATTTTTCGTGACGTTTAATTGATCCTTACCCAAAATCTGTAGACATAGGCAAATCGCCAAATAGCAATCTACATAAAATCCTAAATTTATTTGTTTTGCATGACTACATTAACTACTATCTGCAGTACATAACCAATAACATTAAACTGAAGCGGCCAAAACATGTAGCAAAACTAGATAGAGACTTAATTACCGGTATTATGGTGTTTACATCTTCCGGCTTGGAAAATCAATGTAAGTTTATGACTTTCCGGTGGAAATAAGTGAATGGAGAGCATGAATAGCAGACACTGGTATTTCATTTTTTTATCACACCGGTATTCATACTTTCTTAAAGGTGTAGTTTGGTCAATTTTAGAAGCGAATTTTATTCCTGAATGTTGAAGTATTCAATCACTACGACGATTTCCTATCACTGTCACACTCATCCGCTCATTAGTTTTTTTTAATAAAATGATAAACTTTATTCTCAAATATTTACAAGAACGTATGCAAACACAGAAATCTAGCGTCTCAGTATTGAGACCAATGAAGTCACTTCAAAAGAGAAAACATTAAAAACGTGTGCTCTTAGAATATCAAAAGATATCGGCACGAAATGCATTTAGACCGAAATCGTCCATGATAACATTGGCGGACTCTTTTTTGAAGGGTACACGTGAACCTCTGATACACATATTAACTGACTTTACTGTTTCTACAGATATGTTTGTTCGGAGCCACGGCATCACGGAGGAATAGTTCTCTTGATCGCCTGTGGCCAGTTTTAGGACAAGTGTCTTCAAAAATTGTCGGCACTCTTTACATGACACTCCATTTGTGCCAAATAACAATGGAGTAAACGTACCATGTTCTACATCCAAAACTCTTTTATAGATATTTTCTCTTTTTTTCGTTCTCATGTTGGATAAAAATTTCAGAGGTAGATTTATTTTGGTTGCTTGGAGCATTGACGTGTGCAACACGCACATCGCAAAATGAGGTTACTGCGCGACCAAACTCCACCTGCCTTAATATCCAGCCCTGCTTCTGATGAACTATTGGCAGATTGTAACTCAAAGGATTCATCATGAAGTGGCTGAAGATGTGGCTCGGACTCAGCATTTTTGTATACCTTGGCTATCAAACCGGTCAAGAGATCACGAATCACATCATGCCATAGCGAAATGAAACCACCTTTTTTACATGAAAGAGCATGTTTCACAGTGAATTTCTCTCCACAAGTGCAAAACGATGGTAAATTGAGAAATATTAAACCATAACGCAACTGTAGAGAATCTCTGAATTGTTCTTTATTCAGTGAAAATCCTTGACCCTCTAATGGTATTGTACTGAGCCAAGAACTTGCCCCTTTATCTTTTGCTTGTTTTGCGAATCTCAACATTTCAAAGGAAATCATTTCTTCAACATTTTTGATTTAAAATAATCTGATTTGAAATGTTCAATTTTCATTTTCGTCAATTTTACATAATCGTTCTTTCTTATGAGATTTTGTGACAGAATGGATGATACATGTGATTCTGTAAGCATTTTTGATAATGGGTGTTGAAAAGAGGGTTCTGATACAAGATCAGACAAACCCAATTCCCCCTTGAGAAATGGGAAGCTTGAGAAGCTCTTGCATATCCTTCGATAGAGGACCAACACAATCATAGATAGTCGGAATGAATTTATCAGTGATAATGTCATCTAATGGTCCAAGGGAATCATCAAAATCGGATAAAGTTCTCATGAAAGAGGTAAATTTCGATTTGAAGCATTTACTGACAGGTTTGAATGCCGCTTGAGGCTGTGATTTTGATATTTCAGTCAATACTTACAATTCATTGACCCACTTTTCTGCTTTTTTCTTGCAGTATTTTTTTTATAACTTCTACTTCCCAAACCAGCACCAAGCTGTCGCTCTGTTTTAACTGTTACGTTTATCTCATAGCCAAATATCTGCTTTGCATATCTTATTTTATCTTCTAATTTTGTAATCAGCCAACATTTTTTCCCATTTACAAAATATCCTATCTTTTCCCTTCTATCTCGAGGTTCTTAAGCCACTCATATAAATCATTCAGCTTTCCTCCTGCAGACGAATCATCCGCTAGCCAGACTTGTTTTGCATTCGGCACATGAACCTTTAAAAAATGTGTCATTATCGAAGTAGGCCTATTGATAGAGTACCAAGGCATAGGTAAAGAGTCACCTTGCGTTGTTCCTTCCTGGGACATGATCTCTCCACCATAGGCGACCACCTCTGCCGTTACAAGGTAAAACCGTGTAGTTTAAACTACATATCAATTAATCATTAATCTACATGGATTATCGTGCTCAAAATGCATACACACCTATTATGCAGACCATAACATATATCTTATATGAGGTACATGACATTATTGACACGCTGGCATTAAGTTGTAACAAGAAGTATGCTGCTTTTGGGTTAGTGAGCTATAAATAACTGTTAGAGCGTCACGTCACGCACATCTCGTCGGCATTACACACTAGTAAGAAATCAAGGCAGCACAAACTGTACAGTCGAATCATTGGCCAAGACCACTCTTTACCGGTTACTCGAGATTTTTAAAGCGTAGTAGATCACGCGTACAGTTGGCAGTTGGTTAGTAAGCTGCAGATCCTTAGTGCTTGCTCAGATAGCCTAGCAACAATTACGGACTTCGGCAATTGAGAGCGGCATTAAAACAGAGTAAGATTAAGGAGACTGGCAAAGATATAAGATAAGACCAGCGAAAAACGATTCGAGGTTAACAGCGGGAATAGACGATCATGTCAGCGCTAGTGAGTCTTCGCATGTGATCCAACCTCTACAGCATGATCCTGTAGTCAACAGTAGTGAGTCTTCGCATGTGATCCAACCTCTACAGCATGATCCTGTAGTCAACAGTAGTGAGTCTTCGCATGTGATCCCGGTAATTTCTAATGAAGAACAAAATGCTAATTCAGTAAATACCGGTGCACGAGTTCAATCATAAAACGAAAGTTAGATAAATTTGCCTTGAAACACCCGATTTCTGGCTCCTACAATATTGTTAAGCAGATGTAAACAGTTTGAGTGTGAAAATTTCGATTTTGATGCAAGATTAGTCATTCACGATCAATATTGGTCGAAAGATGCTCAAAGCAGACGTAATTTTTTATCTGCAAATGTGAAATATGCGACTGTGAAATCCAAAGATATCAACTTAGGTAGGCCTACATCGCGTGCTCGTAATATCAAAAGAACTTTCAAATATTTCATATCCAAAAAGCTTGTCTGCAAGCAATTCTTTTTGAGAACTTTGGGTTATTCGAATGACTCAGCTGTATTATCGGTCTTTGATAATATGGATCCTGAAAGCTATGGTGAGAACTGTGGAGCTCCACCTGACAAGCGTGGCAAACACGAGCCATCGAACAAGATTTCGGATGAATATAATCATTCAATTATAGATTTTGTGAATTCTCTGAATCCAAGCGTTTCGCATTATAGACCAAATCATGCGCCGAATCGTCGCTACTTGCCGTCATATTTATCAATAGCTTCTCTTTATAAAATGTTTTGTGAACATGTGACAGAAAATACACGCAAAGGTTCCAAATCACATTTGAGAAAATATTTCATTCGATGAACATATCATTCTCTAGAGAGACCTGCAGTGCCTCCTCGCAATTTCTATTACGCTAATAAATGCACATGGAGCACACCACGCGTCACCTGATTTTCTGTGTTTTCTTCTTTTATAATTGAGAGTGGATGCAATGACATGTTCATTCTTGTTTATAATAATAAAAAAGTAATAAGCAATATGTTATCCTTGTAATAATAGGTAATCCTTGTGTAATGCATGTATTGTTCGTAAATCTGATTCTGTTATTTGAAGCACGTCTCCTGTTTCAGGAGATAGCCCTTCATCGACAAATGTTACGCAAAATTCGAAATCTAATTAAAATGTACTTGTGAAACATCAAGTTTTATTGAAGAACAACAAAAACGTTACTTTAAACCATGGTCTAATAGTAATTCAGTCTTCAAAATGATGACCTTTACTGTTCAAACATTTTTTGTAGTCTTGAAGGTGCCGACTGGCACACCCTTTGGCACAACTCATTATCAATTGTTTGTATACCACCAGTGATTGCTGCAGTCAATTCCTGAATTGTTTGAGGCTTTCGGTTATACATTAAGTTTGTCAACGTTCCCAAAGAAAGAAGTCCGGTGGGGTAAGATCAGGCGAACGCGGTGGCCACTCCACCCAACCACGCCTCCCAATCCACGAAGCTGGCAACTTTGCATTCAACCAGTCTCGCACAATAATTGCAAAATGTGGTGTTGCTCCGTCATGCTGGAAAATGATTCGTTCACCACCTTGTATTCTCGCCTCAATCTGAGGCCACAGCCATTCACATAGCATTTTAAGGTAAGACGAGCCTGACACTGTACCATCAAAAAGTAGGGCCCAATAGTTCCCTGGGAAGAAATGCTACACCAGACTGTGACTCCTGGAAGATTTATTTCTTTTTCGATGATCTTGTGGGGAATTGTTGCTTCTTCAGTAAATGCAGTTGTGTCTGTTTATGTGTCCATTTAGCTTGCATATTGCCTCATCAGCCATAAGACAGAATCAACACAAGAAACATTTTCTTCAGCATAAGCCAAAAATTCCTCAGCAAACTGTAGGCATCGGTCTGAATCATCTTAATGGAGTGCATGAAATAATATTGGGATGTATGGTTTGAAGCCCATGCTTCTCAGACAACGGTCGACACTTCGGTAGGAGATTTCATCACCAGAACCATCTAACTCACGACTGTCACGAGCTATTCTGCGACACGAAGGTGGAGTAGCATTGACCTCTCTCAGAACAGCAGTTTGGATATTAAGATCATTTATCATGGAAGGTCGTCCTGACTTTGGAAGGTCACATACTGAGCCGGTGTTTTCAAACTTCTTTACGAGTCTCTGAATTGTCTTTTTATTTAACTCTGTATTCAATTGCTTTGCCGTATTACTGTAATTGTTACACTGATAAAAGTATCTCATGGTTTTAATTCTTTCTTCGGTTGATAGTCTGTTCTCCATTATCGAAAAAATATACTCCAAATATCAACTTAAAAAATTTGGTTTATGCTCAACACAAGCTATGAATTGATAAAGCAAATTTGAAATTCAAGTTATGCTATCTGTAAGGAAGAATAGAAATCGTCTGAGAAATAAGTCAAACCAGTCATGGATTAGAGACATAAAATAATCGTTCCAAGAATTTGCGTCACATTTGTCACACCCTGTATATCGCTTCGTTTATCGAGGAGTTTTAATTCAATAAGCATGAGATTTGGATATGCCAAATGTGCAAGACTAATAATTAAACATTAGTAAAGGAAACTGATGGACAGATGATCGACGTATTGAGAATTCAAGATGTCACCGATGAAGGATATAAGCATCTCGGTATACCACAAAGAGACGGCGACATTGATGAAGAAGGCAAGCAAATAGCAAAGAAGGGATATAAGAAGAGACTGAAAATAACATTGGAATCGGAGCTCAATGCCAAAAACAGGATCGATGAAATCAAGTCATATGCTATACCAGTGATAAACCATAAAGGCGGAATATTAAAATGGAGAGTACACGAAATGAATGATTTAAGCAGGAAGACCAGAAAAATAATGACGATGCATGGCGCATTTCATCCAAGAGTGGACATGGACAGGCTTAACTTACCTCCGATGAAAAGGAGGTACAGGGCTAAAAGACATAGCCGAAGGATTCTAAGACAGGATAGAAGCCTCTGTGAGTACATCCAGGAGTGAGTGGGAAGATCCACTGCTGGCGGTGGTGAAGACCAGTGGGATGTATCAGGAAAAATCTGAAGCGGTCGAAAACTGAAAGACGCGAATACAAAAAGATATAGAAGACACCATAACTAAGTCCAGATATAGCTAGTTGAGAATAGACAATCTAAAAATAAAAACGGATGCTCTGTTAACAGCTGCACTAGACCAAGTGCTGAACACTAGGGCCCATATGGCTATCATCATAAAGATCTGCAATGATCCCACATGCCGCATGTGGTGTGAACCGACTGATGCGGTCTATCACATACTGGCAGCATGCAAAGAACTTGCTCAGAAGGCGGGATAGTTGCAGACACTGCAACATAGAAACAGCAACGTCATACTGAAGCACGAACCTCTTTGAGTGATAAATGATAAAGACTAAAAGATCCTGTAGGACTTCGACATTCGAACCGATCTATACATCCAAGCTAGGAACAAAGAAGATGATACTGATCATTGATATTGCAGTACCAGATGACCATAAAATCTGTCAAAATGATACAGAGAAAATAGAAAAATTCAAGACCTGCGCATCGGAATCCAAATACTGTGGAATCGTAGAGCAAAAGTTATAGGCCAACGAATAGTGATGGGCGCTCTTGGAGCATACAAAGTCAAGAGTATGGTTAGACAGCCATGAGTCTTGGTTCGACTCCGAGATTTAATAGATGATCTACCGGCCGAAGAAATGGTCGTGATGTACTAAAAAGTAGTGTGGATCTTTTCAAGCCATGGCAATCTTCATACACAATCAAATAAAAGTTATAATGGATGCTGAGATGAGCAATCTTGAAATGGCTAACATATTCATAATAAAATCGATGACATGTGCTAAAAGATGAAGACAGATGGTAGGCTCAAATCACAGCATTCACCAGTTGCACCATTTGGCTTGTCATGCGCGTAACCATGCAAAGGTTCAGGAGGTGCCTTTCGAAATGTCAGAATTCACGAGGGTAGTGACATAATCAAACTTCTGTCTGGCAAGCAGGTCGGTTGTGCTTTCTCGTCTCCTGTAGAAAGTAGTGGTATATTACGTGGTTATACTGATTTCCTCTGTGGTTTTGAGTCGAATTTTGGATCGTCGAGTTCGTCTTGGAGTTCAGCATCGATTTCTACAATTAATTTTCTATAATTTTTTGGGGATTGGCTGTTATTGTGTGGATTTTGGATTTTCAAGTTACAATCGATCATTGTTCACATCTGGTTTGTGTCGGGTCTGCGTCGCTGATTCTACGTTTCTTGCTGCCGACGTCATCGCTTAGCATTGTGAATTCATTATTATTCAGCTTGCTGTGGGAGTGTTTGACCAGCTGGTATTGTCAGCTGTTATTCATCAATCAGCTGTTACTAAAAGGTCATTCTGCAACCTCCCTCGCTCGAAGAATTACGATTATTGATTTTTTTGCACGTGACTATTTCGTCAACACAATTACGTCAATAGATATCTAAGCTGCAGAAAGCATCTGGCTTGATTCAACGTATTGTCTATTGTGATTTCCTCAGTAACCTATAAAGTGCACAAATGACTCCAACCAGGAACACGCGATCAAATTCTAGCGGCAATATAACTTTGGACATTTTAAAACAAGCCCTCGTTGACAATAAAAACGATATTACAAGTACGTACTATTTCCGCGAAACTTGATAAAATAAACGAGAACTTAAATTCCATGTTAGCCAGAATTGATCGACTTGACGATATTATTAGTTCAGTTAGAAAGATTCAAGATGAACAAGAAAAAGCAATCACCAATATTACAGACGCATTGGCCTCTGTTCCTTCTGCAGATGATTTACTGAAAGAAGTCGAGCAGCGTCAGGACAGGGTAAACAACTTAATAATATTTGGGTTACCTGAAGTTCTCGGTGGTGGTTCCATCGAGGAAAAGAAGGAAAAGGATATTGAGAAAATTGAAGAAATTGCTAACGTTCTTCAAGTTCCTGATGTTGAAGTGTCGACTTGCAACCGAATCGGGCGGCAAAAAAATGAATTTCCACGCATGCTTAAGGTCAAATTGAGCAATAAGGACAAGAAATGGGAGCTTTTGAAACGATCCAGATATCTAAATGGTTCGAAGTTTAATAACATCTTTTTGAAGCCGGACCTGACACCCCTGCAACAGGAGCGGGAGAAACACCTAAGAAACCAGCTAAAACGTCGAAGAGATGAGGGCCTTGATGTTGTGATACATAAAGGTTCTATGCGTCTAAGATCTGAGATTCGGAATTTTCACCATTGATTTTATCAAGAACGGATGTTGAATTGCCGATATTTGGTGTAACAAATCTTAACCGTGCGTATAATAAAATGGACGATCTACGGGTCTTAATTTCAGCTAAGTCGTTTCATATTTTTGGTACAACAGAGTCTTGGCTTTCAGACATGCATTCCGATGATTTTTTTCAATCGATGGTTTTGATTTGTTTCGCGATGATCGTTCTGACGGTAGAATTGGTGGTGGCGTTATTCTGTGGGCAAAATCATCTCTCAGACCTATCAAATATCAACCTAAGGGGTATCATTTCGGTTCTGACAGTATCTGGATATTAATGCACGCGTCAAAGATTTGCTTTATTTGTATTTATATCCCTCCGTCTTCGGTCATTAAATTTTCTACCAGCGTGATATCTTTTTTAGCGCAGAACATAGACGACATTTTGATTGCTTACCCGCAATACGAAATCATTATCACAGGCGACTTCAATCGAATTAACATCGGCTATTTATCAACTAGTTTTGACCTGAAAAACATTGTGACTGAACCAACACGAGGAAACGCTATATTAGACATTGTCCTTCTAGGATCGTCGTTCAGTGATAAATACGAAGTTGATGTCGGTCCTCCGATCGCTAACTCCGACCACAAGACAGTACTTTGTTCGCCGAAGACTGCTGATTCTCCCCCTCAAAACAGAATTTGTACCATTCATGATTTACGCAAATCCAACGTTACGAATTTTGTCAACAAGCTAAATGGGATAAACTTTGTTCCTTAATACAATATGAATTTATCCGTAGATGAAAAGTGCGACTTACTGTGTGATACTGTAAAAGATTGTTTCAAGCAGACCATACCCTCAAAATCAGTTATAATGACTCCTCGAGATAAACCTTTCGTCACGCCCGTACTAAAATCAAATCTTTGGTCAACGAGCGATGGTGTGCATATCGACAAGGGAACTTTGCTCTATACCATCGACTTAGTATTAAAATAAAACGCATGTTAATTAAAGAAAAATGCAAATGGGCTCAGAAATCCAAGGAGAGCACAAAGAAAACGTGGCAAGTTGTGAATGAGTTCAGAGGCTCTAAGAAAGGTGCCGTGTCTTTTTTGGACTCGATTATATCAAGTTTCCCGAGCATTCATGAGGCTGCTGAAAACATAAATCATATATAAACCAAAATATGCGAAAAAGCTGTGCTTAACTCCGGCATATCAGACAAGCTACGCCAAACTTTTGGACAAGGTCAATTTGGGAATCTACCGCTGTCGTCTACCACAGCTGCCTTGATCTGCCTGCACGAAAACATCACAGTAGCTATGGAGGATAACAACACCTTGGGAGTGGCTGTTTTGGCCTATGACTACAGTAAAGCTTTTGACCAGTTAGGCCACGATGTTATCTTGAACCATCTCGTGACCAACAAGCTTCCCACAGGATTTATCTACTGGGTCAAGGAACACTTGTATGGTAGGACTCAGTCTGTGAAACTGTCCAATTCCTGTAGCAGTCACCTACCTGTTATTTCTGGAATTCCACAGGGATCATTAATCGGTCCGTATTTGTTTAATTTAGTCGTCGGTTCATTGCGTCCTATGTACCAGAGCACAACCATTATTAAGTATATTGACGACTGCACATTTGTAATTCCGATTTCCAATCCTTGTGACACTAAGATACTGCAAGAACACGACAATATGCTTCATTGGTCAGCGATGAACAGTTTATCTTTGAATGACGCTAAATGTAAGCTTATGTGGATTCCAAGAAGAAAAGATTGTACGCTCCCAGTATTTCCCCCAATTCCATTGGTTACCGAGCTTAAGATTCTTGGAGTGCATTTTTACCTCCGATCTCAAATGGAATAGACACTTCGAGTTCGTCAACACTGTCGCCTCTCGCCGACTCTATGCCCTCCGCATACTGAAACCTTTACTGGACCACCAAACCTTGGTGCACGTTTATAAGGGATTAATTTTGTCAATTATTGAATACTGTTCCCCTCTCTTTGTTGGCATGTCAGCTCAGAACGCCTCAATACTTGAGAAAATCCAACGAAGAGCTCACGTCATAATCTGTGGTGAATCACGTTGTTGTCAGTGCATTTCTTTTCCAAATTTAGAAGAACGACGCAAGACAGCATCCATTAAATTGCTTTTGAAAATATGCAACTTCCCTTCACATCCTTTACATGAGCTTTGTCCCAAGAAGTTTATACAGCCTCAATCTGTGACATCCCGAAGACGAAACTCCTTTTTCCCTTTGACAACAGCTCTGGCAAATGGTACCTGTATAATTTGACTTTTGCCTCGTTATCTTTACCGTTACTTATATTGTACATTTCTAAAGAACCAACACAACCTTTGAATGAATTCTTTCTGTCTGTATTTATCATTGCTGTGAATCCATGCTGATTGTCGTGATTTTTAATGTTTTCAGAAATATAGATTTACTTACTTATAATCGAAGAAGGATTTTTGCTTTCGTTTTTTGTAGCGGCAGATTCAAACATAAAATTACCTAGATCATCGCAGGCGTTTTGGGAACATATTTGTGTAACAAGTGTCTATTGCACGATGCCACCCTCTTAAAAAGCTTCTTGCTGATTTGCTCTCGTCTTTCTATAAGTGATGAGCATCTGTCAACTTGATTTGCTTAAGACCAAGACTTTTAAAAGCACGCTTTTGAATTCTTTCAAATTTCATATTGAGTTTTTTCAGCCGAGACACAAAAATCGGGCATGCATACTCCATCAGTGAACGAATTAGCACATTATAAATCAATCGAAGATTTCGCTTATCAGTCGTTTCACTTTTCTCAATAGTCGACGATAACAGCGAGTGGAATGTCTTAAATTTAGTCATGCCGGGTGAGGTTGTTGGTGATCGCAACACGCAATATATTTTTGGTCACAGGAATGGACACATTTATTTGAGGACTATTTGAGTCTATATAATAAAACATTAAAAAACAAGTGACATGCATAGACTACAGATAGGTTAAAGATCACTCATATGGGTTTATTTGTATTAAGTTTGGTTGATTTCAAGCTGTGCTTTCAGCTTGCGCGAAGCCTGAAAATTCCAAATGACATCATTTGATTACAGATGGCGAGCTTCTCGTTATTGATTTAAATTATTTTGCTGCTTCATTATTTTCAGTGATGTAAAAAATAGATGTTGTAATTTCCCTATTGGGAAAACGGGTAAAAAACCGGGGTAATTATGGAAAATTTCTATGCTTTCGTGAGAAATTTTTAAAGGAGGTACAAAAAGCTAAGGCGAAACATTTCTCCCAGCTGAATAGGAGGACCACTTCTTTGCCCACTGAAAAGTGGAGATCTATTAAGAACCAGCTGAAAAGTCACACTTCGAAGCTGTTGCTTTTTCATTCTGTGTTTTCTGATTCTGACATTGACAACTTTTCTATTCCCCGTGACACTACTGAATTTTCTGGTCAAGATGTTAGTAAATACTGTATATTCAATGCTAATAAAATGTGGAAGCAATACTTGTGGTTCGGATAATATTCCGGGATACTTCATTCGGTCGCTTGTGGATATCCTGGTGACTCCACTCACTGCAATATACAACCTTAGTCTGAGGTTGGGTGTGTTCCCGAAAAGTTGGAAGAGGGCGAATATCTTACCTATTCCAAAGGTTACGTAAATCAGACCACGTAGAATTTCTATCCTACCTTTTGTAAGCAAAGTGCTTGAAAGACTCGTTCGAGATCGTGTTTTGCTCCCATCATTAAATCATACCATCAACAGTGATCAGTTTGGTTTCTTCTCGAACGGCTTCGGTGAGTGCACTAACGCCTTGTTATCCATGCGACTTGCTGTACTACAAAATATTACTTTAATCCCGTCCAATAGTGCCAGATTGATTGCGTTTGATTTAAAAAGGCATTTGATACGCCAAGCCACCGTTCTCTACTGAACTGCATTCATCAATTTTTTGGCTGCGACGCTCATACCATAAAATTGATCAGAAACTTTCTATCAGATTGTGTCCAGCGCGTTTCAGTAGGTGAAATGACCACATCTTGGAAATCCGTCACGAGTGGGGTTCCCCCAGGGTTCCATCTTGGGGCCCCTCTTATTCATCCTTTTAAATGATGACTTACCAACGTTTCGAGATAGTAGTAGTAGTGTGTGCTGAAAAGCGCTGATTGCGCATGCCCTCTCTCTGTCCCCTTCACTATCGGAAATACAAAAAAACCAATAGTAGAAGTCAGCCAAATATTTCGTCCTGCAGGGACTTTGAGATGGCATTAGAAATGAAATTGACAATGAATTGCAGATAGAGAGTCTCTCACTGGTTGCGAAACGCACTATGTAACATCATGGACAGAAATTGTACATGGATGTCGGTGACATGCACTGGACAGTGTGCGATACCATTGCATTGGCGGACAATGACTGCCACATGAATGGACAATAACAATAGACTCGCAGACAAAGGCTTCACACATTCATTTAACAAAGACAAGATAAATGTAATAAAATGAAGCAAAAATACAAAGTAATGTAAATTTAAAGCATACGAATCAAACGAGCGGGGCGAACAAAGATTCAAAGTAAATGTAGAAACTATAAAAATTATCTCAGTAAGCTGCCAAGATTGCGGTCCGTCTTGAAGCATAAGCGGACTGAGATGCTCTCTGCGCTGCAAGCCTCACGAATAAGACGGTTATTGCAGTCAGATTTAAAAGTTAATAAATTCACAGAGTCTTGCCTTGAACCAGCACTGTCGTTCAAGCCCTGAGGATAGACCGTACGGAGATTATTGATCCATCGGGACTCCTTGGCAAGTCTGGTCTGCTCCGAGAAGGCCCTGTCAATGGCAAAGAAAGTCATGTCGGAGACACTGCACAGACCGCGGAAATGGTCGTTGAGGCGAGATGTTCCTGTGCCATTGGTGCTTCTGAGGTGCTCTCCAATTCTCTGTCTAAGTGGATTCGAGCTCTGACCCACGCAGGCAATTAGACATCGGCGACATTGGATTACATACACGCAGTGAGTCGTAGCACAGGTTATCGAAAAGAGCACAGGGTGAATAGGATCACTATCACGGACGCGAAAGACGTTGCACGAATTGACCATTGGGCAAGCATTGCACCCTGCACCGTCACATCTTCGAAATCCAGGTAACCAATCAGGTTGAAATCCGGTAAATCGATAGACCTGTCTCAGGGCTGAGCGAATTGAGGAGCGCGAGATGCCCTGATCTCTCCAGCAGGGGAAGATAATGTTGCGGACCAGCATAAAATCCGATGGAGAAGACAACTTTGTGACAAGGCGCAGAATCTGGGAAAATATTACCGAACGGTGCACATGACCCACGTGATAAGAGTCCTTCGGCAGCAGTCGGCAGCAGTACACGGTAGCCAAAGGAATCGTTCGTGCCACGGTACACCGTTAGATCCAGGAACCGCATTGAGTTCTGATCACACTGTAAGTCGACTTGGATGTGGGAGTCAATGGAGTTCACGAAGGCAAGGAAATCCTGTAGTGTCGACTCACCATGGTCCCATACGAAGAAAATGTCGTCC
Organism: Prostheceraeus crozeri; assembly: GCA_907163375.1. Lineage (NCBI taxonomy): Eukaryota > Metazoa > Platyhelminthes > Polycladida > Euryleptidae > Prostheceraeus > Prostheceraeus crozeri. The sequence continues at coordinate 47,121 of CAJQUW010002069.1, read as the reverse complement.
TGGTATCTGTACCAAAGTCTGGGTCTCAATGCCAAGGACTGCATGATGGTATTTTCCCATTCTCCAAGGTATATATTTGCGAATGAGCCTCCAAATGCCTTGCCCATTGCCACACCCGAAGTCTGAAGGTACCATTGATCCTTATAATTGAAGTCATTGTTGAAAAGGCACATTCGAAGAAGCGTCTAAAGTTCAGAGTCTGGACGTCGTGGATCTGGATGGCGCAGAAATGCACGTCTGACGCGGGAAATTCCTTCCTCTATAGGGATATTTGTATAGAGCGCCCGTACGTCAAAGGAACATAGAACCGAAGATGGGCCAATTGAACAAGAGCGAAGGATGGCAATGAGATGAGCTGAGTCACGAATATAGCTGTCCATGCGCCTCACGATAGGAGCAAGAAAAAACTCGATGAAGCGAGCCACATTGCTTGAGTCAGTTTTTACGTCCGCGATGATGGGACGGCCGGGTGGCATTACTGAGGAAGACCAATTCTCCTTGTGTACTTTGGGTAGAAGGCCAAAGCGTCGGATCTGCGGGTTCGCTGGACACGACAGAAATGTCAGCTCTCTTCGATTGATGATGCTCCTTTGGCAAAGACTTGAGAGGATCGACGAAACCTGCTGCAATGAAGCCGAGGAGGTAGGAGAGGGGATGGAAGTGTAAAAATCGGCATCAATGAGCTGGCGTACGCACTCCTGATCGTAGTGTACAGTCTCCATAAGAACCCAGCGACCTCCTTTATCAGCTGGACGCACAACAATTGAAGAACTGGTACGGAGCTCATGCAAGGTATCTTTTTCAGCTTCGGTTAAGTTGTGGGAAGTTGAGCACTCATGTTCCTGGAATAGTATAGAACGGGCAGCAGAGATGATCCTGCCAGAAAGTCTTATGATTCTGGATGATACCAGTCCAAGTGGTGGCCATCTATTGGATGGTTGAAACCCAAAGGGACAATGGGAGTTGGTGATGGAGCGATTATTTGCGAGGGCACACCTCCATTGGAGCTTGCGAACGAAGTCAATCACATGAGCAAATGATGTACCGTGTTGACAAGATTGCGGTGTGGGAATGAAAGTTGTTGGACGACTCAGAAGTTGTAGAAGAGAAGCAGACACTGCAATACTTGGCGTAAGAACCATAGCGGAGCTGAGCTGTTGAGCCATTAGCCTCCCGTATTCCAGTTTAAATGACGTAGAATTATAGAAAATACAGCTTCACGAGTCTGCTGCTCCCAAGTATCATTGACACACAAAAACGGGTGAGGCGCCGCCAGAACAATGCAATTGTTTGGGTGTTTGTTGCGTAGGAAGGATGCCAATTCATGGAAAGTTGCTCTCTGAGATGGCTCAAAGTTTGTCGGTATACCCGATAAGATCACAAATAGTGTGGCAGTAGGATATAGTCGGTGACACCTGCTCAACAAACTCTTCACAGCCGTGGACAGAGTAACGAAGCGATTTCTCCGATCTCGTGTGCTGAGACATAGGAACACTTTCTCAACATCATCGGAACCAGAAAGATGAGTTTCTTCTCGAACGGCTTCGGTGAGTGCACTAACGCCTTGTTATCCATACGACTTACTGTACTACAAAATATTACTTTAATCCCGTCCAATAGCGCCAGATTGATTGCGTTTGATTTAAAAAGGCATTTGATACGCCAAGCCACCGTTCTCTACTGAACTGCATTCATCAAATTTTTTGGCTGCGACGCTCATACCATAAAATTGATCAGAAACTTTCTATCAGATCGTGTCCAGCGCGTTTCAGTAGGTGAAATGACCACATCTTGGAAATCCGTCACGAGTGGGGTTCCCCCAGGGTTCCATCTTGGGGCCCCTCTTATTCATCCTTTTAAATGATGACTTACCAACGTTTCGAGATAGTAGTAGTAGTAGTAGTAGTAGTGGTTTATTATCATCGATTGAAAAACGTACAATACAGATCTGTTTACAATACATATACAACATCCATTAAAATTCAATTTCAAGATACAAGACAAAATAGAGAATTTTCAAGTTAAGGGAACGTCGTTAAGGGATTTGAAGATTATGGCACATGCGGATGATCCATCTTTCATTCACCTGCGGAACGATGACACTGTTGTCTCGGATACCCAACTTATGGTAGACCAATTCGTGGAATAGACTGAAAGCAAAAAATTATCGATTAATAAAGCAAAACGAAGAGCATCACTTTTTCAAGACAACCTATGATTGACAGGTCGATTCCAATTATAGTTAGCTATTCTAACATCGACGAAGTTGACTCTCTGAAGATTCTTGGAGTATATTTTCAGAGTAATAACTCTTGGGACAGACACTTTGATTTTGTTTAAGACAAGTGCTATCGCTCTTTATCTGTAGTTAAACGACTGAAAAATGACAATAACCACCCATCGGTTATTTGGCTGGCTTATTCTGGGTTGGTCGTCTGTCAGACGGCTTACTGCTGGCCCGCTGTGATTCTCCATAATTCTCATGGTATGTAATGCTTCGGCATAAAAGACTTGTTGCCTCGAAGATGTAATTCAGCATCGTACAATAACTCTTTTATAAAGTTTTCCTGACTGACTCAGAGCTCGTTGAGTAATTGTTTCTTGATGTGTTGTCACATACCACTAGTTGTATTTGACTCAATAAAGATTTCATTATTATTATATTATTGAGTGGGTAATTACTCAAGCTATTTAGATAGGATTCGCGAAAATATAAAGTTACGAAATTCTTCTTTTTACTGCTGCTGCCGTTTTAGGACTGTTGTTCCCGCGTGTGAGAGTAAGACCGTCGAAGGTTTTGTCTCCACCTTGTCTGGTTGTCTATGATGTTTCTTGCGTGTAGGTCCTTCATGGTTTCGGGTCACTATTTGAATGGACAGTGGACACTCCTTCTTCCGCTTCTCATTGAACTTCAGTGTCATCACAACTTTCACTGCGCTGTCACTTTCACTTTCGGGTCTTCTCTTTTCTTAAGGCGTCCATGCCATCTTAATCTTTCACACATCAAACATTGATACGAGTATTTTCCTCCAATCCCTAGCACATCTCGAATCTCCGTTTTTCTTTCTTCACGCTTCACTCCTCAATTGTTTTCAGCATCCTCATCTCAGCAGTGACCATTCTTCCTTCTTCATCGCTCAGATTTCAGCCCTGTATGGCATCGTCAGCTGAAGACACCGGTTTGGTCTTCAGGAAATGCATCTTCCAATTAGAAGTCGTGAAAACTCCCGGAACTTTTTGCAGCCTGCTGCGATACTTGCTGTTGCTTCAGGCTCGGTTACGGTAGGAGATTCTTCCAATAGCGGTAATTGGACGGAACCCTACATATTCTTTTACTGTTTGATAGAAGAAACAATTGGCAAGTAGCCGAAATTCGAGGTTACGTGAAGTATTCATCATAAACAAATACAAGGTTGGGTCTAATCTTGGGGTACCCCCAAGACCCAAGACCCAAGACCAAGATTAATCTTGGGTCTAATCTTAGGTACCTCCCAAGATTGGACCCAAGAGTGGCTATTTCTCTAATGAAGTGGAACAACAATTTCCAGAATATGTTTGGAATTTTGATTGAGATTTAAAATTGCATGAAGATATTTCGAATCATACCATATTGTACATATTGCTATCCAATTAATATGTATATAATATTCATATTAATTACTATTTGTTGCTGTTTATTACTTGAACTTGTTACTGCGGAATTCAGGCCATATTAATATTCAGTTAAAAGTTTTAATTATCGGCATAGGTTATCTCTTGGCTTAATATCATCAACCCTGTACATATTTACGTCTACAGCCTAATAATTTCCTAATTAGAACAACATGCATGACTAAGCTACATTCCTTACAACATGTCTGATCGAGAAACGAAAACACCTAACATAGGCCTCGTATAAGATGAAAAGAGCACTAATGTAGATATAACGATATTTTTACTAATCGCAAGAAGCAATTATCAAAGAATGTCACCGCATTAAATGATACCGATATCTTTCTATTTCTAATACATGTAGTTTAATAGTAGAATAAACAATATAGGCCGAAGTTTTTAACTTTCAAGGCAAGAGGCTATATGAAGCAAGTTATCTACGAAATGTTGTAGGCTACCAATTTAACAGCATAAGCGTTATACAGGTATGGGTTTCATAAATTGCATTTTTTCATGTATTATTTGTTTTCTTCCACGCAAAATGATATATACAAAATTCTGTCTAACACAATATGCATTACATCTAGCTTATAATTGTATTCGCGTTAAGCAGAACGACCGATCGTGATGCACGTATACTTTATTGTGAACATGAAACTGAACTTGGCATGGATGACATGAAGTGAATCATACTCAAAACAAATGTGAAACAAACAGTGAAGGGACAGTCACGTATGATACAGCGATTCATACATATTAGTAAACAAAAGAATCCATCACCAAATCAAATAAAGTCAATCGTAATACACGTATTACTTAAATGCATAATTAGTAAACAAAAGAATCCATCACCAAATCAAATAAAGTCAATCGTAATACACGTATTACTTAAATGCATAAAACGGTAGGATGAAGAAAATAGAATAATGAAAGTCAGCATGAGAATGTCACTTGAGGATGACTAACAAACTAAATATAAATAAAGCGTACTGCACATCACCACATCTCCTCCCTTTCTTAAAAGAAAAGAATAAATTATCATAGGAGAATAAATTACTCAGAACACATAACACGGGTGAAAATAATTTTAGTTGAAATTGCTTTAAATTCAGCATCAAGAAAACAAACAGTAATTGCTAGGATATTTCTAACCTACGCATAAACTGTTCGATTACGCAAATGATAACGCTCGCGACGACCCGAACTGGCTCCTGTTGCTGGTCTCGATTGTTCCTTTGAATCAGATTCGGAGTTGAACTGTCTCGCAGCCTCATCATAAGCTTCATGCCAGTCATGGTTCAACGTTTCACCAAACCGTCTTTTCAAATGATTTTGATTGTAGATTCTGTGTTGACCCTTGTCATCCTGGACTTCGTAGGTGTTATTGCCACATTCGTTCGTGATAACTCCTGGAAACTTGAAGTCTGACTTGTCTTCTTTTCTAAAGAAAACAGTATCACCGCAGTGAAACTTGACATGGTTGACATGGTGAAACAAGTTGATTGCGATATTCTTTTTCAATATCTCTAGACGGAGCAGAAATTTGACGAGGAGAATCAGTAAGAGCGGTAAGTTTTGTTCTCATTGGTCGACCGAAGAATTTCTGAAATAGTGTTTCGCCGGTGACAGAATTGACTGTACTTCGAATGTCAAATAAAACCTTGTCAAGGGGGGCGGTCCATTCGTATCCAGAGTAGAATGCAGTATCTCCACTGTACCATTTGACTGAGGATGGTAGTTAGAGGTGAGTATATGCTTTATTCCCAACTCATTGAAGAAGTCGGACATTTCTTTCGTTTTGAAAACTGATCCATTGTCTTTTACGATTGATTTCGGTATGCCATATCTTGCGAAAGTTTGGCGAAGCTTGACGAGGATCTCATGAGAATTTCCGGAGTTGAGGATATATGCTTCTGGATAGCGACTACAGTAATCAATGATTGTCAAGAGTACCTTGCCTCTGGTAGTGGAAGATGGATCCGTTAAATCAATGGCGACTTGATCATAAAGACATTTTACCGTATTTGTAATCGGAGTCAGCGGCGGAATATCACTTCTGCGCTGATAGATTGTACATGGCTGACAACGTCGAACATACTCATCAAGTGATTTTGTAAATCCAGGCCAATAACCTCACGATCGAATTAGCTGCTTCATTTTCGTTGCTCCCATGTGCCCTTCATGTAGTTGATCGAGTATTTCTGGTACGAGAGCTTTTGGGATAACGACGAGATCACCTTTCATAATGACAACGCTATCAGGCTGTGAATGATTGCAGAGTTTCAATGCCACTTCATTCCTGAATGTGAAGTAAGGATTCAAATGCTTGTGAGTTGATCGCCAACCATCTCGAATAGCAGATATAACACCTTGTAGCGTTTCGTCCTTGGCTGTCTCACTTGCAACTCGCTTGAGATCGATTGGTGAAGATTTAAGCAAGAAACAAACAGTAAATTCTTTATTTTCTTCATTTGAAATGGAAGATGCATGTATAGGATTACGCGAGAGACCGTCGGCTATCAGATTTGACTTCCCAGATATATGCTCAAGGGTGAGATCGAAGTGTTGTATATTTAATATCCATCGCTGAAGTCGATTTGGAACTCGATCAATTGGCTTCTTTATAATTGATAGCAGAGGCTTATGGTCGGTTTGCCTGAAGAAGGAAATTCCGAGGCAGTCTTGTCAAGGTAAAGACAATTGAAAGAAACTCGCTTTCAATCTGAGAATATCGTTCTTCCGTACTTGTAAGCTTCCGGGAAACGAAATGTTATTTTTCCTTCTTGCAAAATAACACTACCGAGTCCTTTACCACTGGCATCAACTTGAAGGATAACAGGCTTTGAAGGATTGAAGTATTGCAATCGCTGACTGTTAAGCACGGAATCTTTGAGTTCACTGAAGTCTGTGGTTAGCTTTTCATTCCAACTTATAGGTCCTGAAGCTCCAATCTCCCATAGCGATGATGCCTTTGCACTAAAATGAGGCACTGTACGACTTCCGACGTAGGCGGCTAGACCTAAAAATGATCGCAGCTCTTCACAAGTGGAAGGAATGGGCATTTCCTTGATAGCTTTTAACTTCTAAGGATGATGAGCAATTCCGTCCTTTGACCAGACGTGACCAATGAACTCGACATCTGGTTTTGCGAAGACACTTTTTTCAGATTCAGCCTCACTCCATTTTTTATAAGTCTGGATAATACAGTCTTCAATGCGCAGTTGTGCGAAGCAGTGTCTTCACCGAATATCAGGCAATCGTCCATGTAGCACACGACGTTTGGTATTCCTGCAAGTAGCGTATTCATATACTTTTGGAAAATTTCAGGGGCCGATGTAATGCCGAAAGGCAAGCGTTTGTGTCGAAAACGTCCAAAGGGAGTAGAAAATGAAAGAATACTCCGGCTCTCTTCAGCTAGTGGCATTTGTTGAAATCCGGACAGTAAATCCACTTTTGAAAATAATGACGATCCATGCAAATGAGAGCTGATTTCATCAATATTGGGCATTTGATAATGTCGTCGCTTGACATTCTTATTGAGTACTCTGAAGTCTGTACAAAGACGAATTGACTTGTCCTTATTCAGTGCGACCACCATAGGGGCACACCATTCAGTTGGTCCCTCGACTTCTTCAATAATGCCTTCCTTCTGTGGTCCGTTCAACTCATCTTGAACTGCAGGTAAGAACCCAGGAGGCAATCGACGTGCTGGTGGCGCGAAGGGCTTGGCGTCATCTCGTAGCTCGACTTTATACTCGATATTTCGCAGTGTCCCACCGTGAGTAAAGACCATCTGATGGGTTTTCAGGACTTCGCAGACTTCTGTGTTGTCAGTGAACCTTGAAAAATCTTGGATTCCGGAGTCATTTTCAGTATGTCGAAATGCTGTATCGTCCTTTGAATGAAGATCAGTAGCGTTATCATAAGCTGAAAAACTGAATTAACTGTAGCAAGCTTGTATAATAATCCTAGCAATTTACATATTTTATATGAGAGCAGAGGTTTGTATCCATGAACATCAACGATCAGAAATTTACATGTTACAGAGCAGTTCTTGTACGTCACATTACAAGTAGCAATACCTAGAACTTTCAGGGGAAAATGACCCCATGCGGTTACAGAAATAGTTGTAGGTTCGTAATCAATGCTAGGTATGTAACTGATGGGGAAAGCAGAAATAGCTGCACCTGTATCACAAATACATTCAATACGATTGTCATTAATGCAAGCAAATCTAGAAACGTCTGAATGAGAGGCAGAATTGCATGCCACTAAGCAAAATATGTCATGTGCTTTATCAGTACTTTAAATGTCACTTACACTAACTTCTCGAACATCAGTTGAATTATTGCTTACACTCATCTTTTGAACAGCATCACTGGTAGTTGATTTGATTGAGCTCCTGCATACTTTGGCGAAGTGGCCACGCTTGTTGCACTTACGGCATGTCACCATCAGAGCAGGACATTTAGGATCATTTTCACGATGTGAAGAATTCCCGCATCGATAACAGGACATTGACTTGGCCGCATTGTAGCGCTTGCTTGGTTGATTGCGAGAAGAAATTGCAGCAATTGAAGTTGGGCCCATTGTTCGGCGTCCTTCACGAGCACGTTCCGCTGCTTCGGCCCTGGCGAGTGCACCCTCGAAAGTAAGTTTTGACGCGTCTTCTGACAGGAGTCGCACTGCAATGGGGTCTTGCCTGATCCCAATGACGAAAACGTCTCGGAGGATTGTAAAGCTAATTAGACAAACTATCAGATAGACATTTACGGCAGGTCTATATCAAAGTTGATAGCACAGTTTTATCATAGAAAGACCAATTGTGTTGTTGAAGTAGGTTACATATTTACATGTATATTTACATATTTATATTTTATTATTTTTTATATTATTATTATATATTATTATATATTATATTATTATATTTATATTATATTATATTTTATATTTAAATATATATGAATATCTATTTACATATTTACATGTAGATGACTTGCTATGACATGATGTAGTCATATACTTAGGCAGAATTTTTCCAAGAAAACCGCAAATGATCATTCATGGTCAATTTCTTTACTCTTGGGTTCTCAGTCTTGGGGGGTTACCCAAGCCCTTGGGTCCGCACCCCACGATTCTTGGGTACCCCCCAAGACTACCCAAGACCCAACCTTGACAAATATGACTGACTTGGATTACTTGGAGACCGAATCTCAAATCGCCAACAGTGCAGGTCACACTTTAATCCAATTTTGTCTATCTCTCGCCATTCGAGTATACGTTCTTCCGTACAGCTTTGTCATGGGGTCGCTCCATCTGATTGGTGGTCTGCCTCTTAGTCTTGTGTATCTGCGTAGTCTCTAGTCAGTTATTTGAGTCGTCCATCTTCCGTCGTTTGTTCTTATTATGTGGCCTGCCCAGCGTCTTTTTGCGATGTAGATGGTTTTCAGAATATCTGTCACTCTGGATAGTAATGGGCAAAAGACCGTTCCAGGACACCCCATTTTTCAATTTTTTTTGCACCTTTAAAAACGACTAAATTTATCAATTTATGTCATTATTTCCGGTTTTAAAGACCTAAATTCATGAATTTAGACCGTTCCAGGACACCCCATTTTTCAATTTTTTTTGCACCTTTAAAAACGACTAAATTTATCAATTTATGTCATTATTTCAGGTTTTAAAGACCTAAATTCATGAATTTAGACCGTTCCAGGACACCCCATTTTTCAATTTTTTTTGCACCTTTAAAAACGACTAAATTTATCAATTTATGTCATTATTTCAGGTTTTAAAGACCTAAATTCATGAATTTAGACCGTTCCAGGACACCCCATTTTTCAATTTTTTTTGCACCTTTAAAAACGACATAAATTCATGAATTTTAACCCTTTTTCAGGTTTTTAAGACCTAAATTCATAAATTTAGGCGTTTTTAAAAATACCCAATTTTTCAAATTTTTCAAAATCTCAAAATTTGAGAATTACAATTTTCACCCATAAAATCATGACCGTTCCAGGACACCGAAAAAATCAGAAAAGTTAAGAATCTCAAAATTTGAGAATTACAATTTTTTATCTCGAAAATCATGACCGTTCCAGGACACCGAAAAGAATCATAAAAGTTAAGAATCTCAAAATTTGAGAATTACAATTTTCTCGCTTAAATCATGACCGTTCAAGGACACCGAAAAAATAATAAAAGTTGAGAATTTCAAATTCATGAATTGTATCCATCTTTCAGGTTTTTAAAATATGAGATAACTAAAATTATGTGTCTAAACTTACGTGTCTAAAAATATTTCTTTAAAAATGGAAGAAACAAAAGTGGAAGAAACCGCAAGACTATATCCTTCGTTATCTCAATTAAAAACAAGTGAAATGGATCTCAATTATTATTAAGATTAGAGCATTATGATAAATTAAGAAGACGCAATTATTACTTAGACATTCTTCGTTATTGTATTCTCAACATTATTTAAAGTACTAATTGTGTGAACTAGAAGATCATTGTAACTCATAAACTCAAAATTATTCAATGAACCCGTACACTGGCTGATAATTGAAGAGAGAGAGATTTATTGTTCTAGCAATGGAAACATCTAACAACTTTTCCCTAAAATTATCGTGGAAACTCTTGTCATTTCAATTTAGGCATCCGTAAAATTTTGACATTTCAATTTACGCGTGCGTAAAAGTTTTGACATTTCAACTTACCCTTACGTAAATTATTTTCAGAATCTGTTTTCAAAATCTGTTTTCAAAGTCTGTTTTCAAATTCAGTTTTAGAAATCGATTTGCAAAATTCATTTAGCGTTTCCTGTTTCCACATGAATAGGTTAAAACACATACGGGCAGCAATAAAAAGCAATTCTTCTTGTGAATTGAGAACACATGCGGGTGTGGTGATAATAAAAAAGCAATTTTTATTGTGAATTTAGAACGCATAAGGGCAACGCCGATATGCAAGATAGTTGTTATAGCAATTTTAAACAAACACTTTAACAATGAAACACATTAACGAATGAAGTTCTTCTCTCAAGGAGTATTAGATAGTTAGTTTATTTTAATTCATCTCATTCATTTCCATCATTCATGATGAGTAAACATTTGGGTGATCGTATTGAAACTACAAAAGGACAAATCGCAAAAAAAGTGTGCCTGATCAACGAATTTGTAAAGAAGAATCATTTCATAAATACTGTGGATCTACAAAAAAGTTTGGAAAACTTTAGTGATATTGATTTTGATGATTTCTTGACGTCGTGTGAAATATCACAGCGAATTTTAAACGAAGTTAAAGGCGCTGCTGCATTAGAACGTAAGCGAAGAACTTTACAAAATCAATATATTGTGAAACGTGAAACGGCGAGAATGAAGCGTTCTTTTGATGAACAACTTGAGACTGATTATTATAATAAGACAATGAAAACAAGTCAAATAGTTTTAAATCTACAACCGGGAACATCATCAACTCAAGATGAAGAGACATCACAATTGCAAGCCATTCAAGACAAATGATTTTGTGGACAACTACATCTGAAAAGCAAGCAGTGATTCAAGAACCATCAAAAACTCAGTTTTTTTCTAATTCATTTTGAGAAGTTCATGAAGAAAATGGAAATATGTAAAACAATATAGATTAGAATAATTATGATATAATCATTTCAAAATCGAATAAGTAGTAAGGAAAGTCATCATTATGGGACAGTTTTTTTAATCTAGGGGTCCCTATAATAAATTTTTTTATTATAAAATGAGCAACATAAATGAGTTTTTAAAATTTTATGGAACGCAAACAACTACAAATTTTGATCTAAAGAAAATCGCAAATCAATTGGGAATAAAGAATTTTCACATATTGATGAGAGACGAGTTGCAATTCCTAAAAAATAAGCCATCTATAAATTTCATAACGAATCTTCACACATCAGATGAAAAAGGAGTGCATTGGTCAGCAGGACAAAGAAATAAAAACTGTTCTAATTGTTATTTTGACCGCCCTGAGGCTGAGAACTATTATTTTGACTCTTATGGACTTCCACCTACAAATGAAGTTAAAAAATTACTTGGCAATGGAACTTATAATACATTTCAAATTCAAAAACCGGGAACTACTTATTGTGGTCAATTATGTCTTTATGTTTTATTGAAATTACAGGAAGGAGTACCATTTCTTGATATTATGTTAGAATTGAATAATAATGTTAATGATAATCAAAATAATCGTTGTAATCCATTCTGATAAAATTGGCCTCTGATATCTTCATCATTTAAATCTTTAATTTCATAAGTAATCGGATAAGTATCGTTTATTTTACAAACTTTAGTCTTTAGTCCAATAGCCTGTGAAACCTTTTTCAAATTTATTCTTATACTTAAATATTCTAACTCTATCTCCAATTTTAAATTTCGGCTTACGTTTCTGTAAATTCGGATTACTCTCATTCGAATAATTATTTTCGTTCGAATAATTATTTTCGAATATTTTCTTTCGGATTAAATCAGGGTCGTCAGAAGCATTCTTTGGGGTTTCTTCAATGCTTGAATGAATTTTATTGTTATACTGTTCTACAATTCCTGGTAATATCTTCAACCATTTCTGATTTCCTTGCTCAGTAAATTTCTTGAATAATTTATTTTTTAACGTCCGATTGAATCTTTCTATCACTATGGCCTTCCCTGCATTTTCAGTTGAATAAACAGTTTCAAATAGTGGCTGAACGTTTCGGTTATAAAATTCCGACCCTTTATCAACAAACAATTTTTTTGACTTTCTATTAGTTTCTTTAAAGATTTCTTCAAACGCATATTTAACTGATAGACCACTTTTATTTTTTAAAGGCTTCACCCAAGCGTATCGTGTATATAAATCTATAACGGTCAATGCGTATTTATAATCAGAATCATTCGGCATATGAATAAGATCAGCACTCCAAATATCATCTTTATTAAATACTTTTACTTTCAATAAATATTTAGGCCTTCTATATTCTTTATGAATTTCGGACGCGTAGGTTCGAGTGTTGCTCTCAGACAACTTTGCTGTCGTTTCATTTAAACCCTGACCGAATAATATTTTAGCTTGTAAAGCTTTCTTAACAAACATTCTTTCAATTTTTTCTCTACATGTAGGATTTTGAATACTATCTAATTCTTGAATCATCTTCTTATCAGCTGCATGACGAGATTTTAGGTCATGATTTCGATAAGCTAAATCATGTCGGTAAGCCGCGGCATCTACTCTATTTATTGGTTCTTCATCTGGTTTCGGATTATTATTCTCATCTAGTCTTATATCTAATCGAGTTCCTGGACCGGTATATGAATGACCAGGAAGATGTTTTTCTTTTGAATATTTACTCCAAATAAATCCAGGAAAGTTTTCTAATGTTTTTTGTATGTCGCCTCCGGTGTGCAGCCGACCGGTGTGCAGCCGATCGGTGTGCTGACAGTTTGAGGTTTTATGTACTTTTAATAGATAATTCAATAAATCTAAATTAGAAATTTTTAATTTAATTAAATTTTCGGAATCCATTTTAAAAGATAAAATATTTTTAAGGATAAAATAAAATAAATGTTTTACCTTATCATACTAGGACTTAGATATATTCCAGAACCATCTTTTGTTTCTTTAATTTCAATTAAATCATCAACATTGTGGAGAATATTTTTAAGAACTCGTTTTCCTTCATCAGCCAAATTTAATTTACTAATAAAATTATCTACTATTCCTTCACCCCTCGCAACTTTTTCTAACTCTCTATTATGTCGTTTTTGTTCTTCTAATGCTGCCTTCTCTGATTTATTTTTATTTACTGCTTGGACAATACCAGCTGTCCCACCTGCAACACTTCCTGCAGCTGCTATACCTCCTATTATTAGTGGAATTAATGGGAGAATCCCGCCATTCTTTTCTTCTTGTAATTGAATATTCTCTATCATTGGTTTACTTATGTAATACTTTTTTTGTTAATCGTAATAGTTTTAGGGGTATTTTTGTCAACAATATTACGTAATTTTAATTCAACGGTTTTATTATTATTATTACTTTTCGCTTCCGACATTTGTAATAAAAAATTTTTAGTTAGGAAAAATTTTAATCTATTGTAGTTATGAAAAATTTTAAGTTACCAAAAATTTTAATTAACCTATCCTTACCATCTTTCCATTAAGAATTTCAATAGAATATTTTACATCTTCTAGCAATAAACCATAAGCCATCAATGAAGTTGTGGAATCTTTTTTTTCAATATTAATTGTTACATCACAACCATTTTTAATAATATCTTCAGATTGTGCACTTAAATCGAAACAGAAAACAGGATATAAATGTCTCCAATCTCCAGGAGTTAATTGTGGTTCAACTCCAAATTCTATACAAAGATTTCTATAAGCATCATATCCTTCCATAAATTGATTATTGGTATCATCGAATCTTAATGGATCAATTGGATATCGGGTTTGATTTAAAGCAACTTGTAAACTTCGAATTGTATTAATATGAAAAAGATTGTTGTTCTTATCAAAACTTGGAGAATTATTTCTTTGAAAAGTTAGTAATAAATATCTTGGAGTATTCGCAGTTCTAGTAAAATGCCAGTTAAATCTTTGCTCTGAAAAAGTTACTGAACTAGCAGTTCTCTTTAGAAAATTTACTGGAATTGGTTTGTTAGTGTTTAATCTATTTGCAATATCTAATTCGACCTCTAAGCTAGGAGTAATATGCTTAATCCACCATTCAAGTCTATCAATTTTTAGATATCCTTTTTCCCAGTCTTACCATAAAAGATTAATTCATTATTTGCTGTGCGATGAATTATTAATTTAAATTTTAATTGACATGATATTTTGTCATAATCTAAATATCCGAATAATGGAGACAATGACCAATTTACTGTCTGTTTACTTTTCTTGTTAAATTCACGTCTTTCTTTATATGCACTATTGTTTGTTTTATTTAAATGTTTTGCAATATTTTCTACATCTTTCGCAATTCCTGCTGCATCTGTTCCAGCGTGAGTTAAATCATCAACAATTATACCATCATTAGTATCAGGAAACCAACCTTCGATTTCATACTTTTTATTATTTTCACCAATTGTTACAAATCTAAGCATTGTATCAATTACACCTGGAGAATCACTTATTGTTTCTATATTTTGAGTTGCAACATCTAAACGCATTTGTGTAAATAATTTTGGAAAAAAATATTCTCTAGTGCAATATTATCGTTATCTGGTAATGGTGTTGTAAAATTGGCATCACTATATAAAGAATATTCACAGTGTAAAAATGAATCAGGTAGATATAAATAACTCTGCTGATTATCAACTTCAAAGATTAAATCTCCTCCAGTATTTACTCTACTGGAAGATCCGGGATTCATAGCAATTCTTATATAGTCATTCTTTTTTTGATTATAACTGACGAACGGAGGATCGTCTAATCTAAATTTATTTTCGATAAGCGAAGACATTTTTATAAAAAATAATTTGACTTTTTGTCTTTTCTCACACACAGAAAAAATTTTGCTAAAATGATTTTACTAAAAAAGTTTTACTAAAAAAATTTTTTTAGTAAAATTTTAGAATTTTGCAAGACCAGCTCCGCTGTTAACACCATTGCCTCTTATTTCTTCAATTGTTTTTTCATCATTTTTATTTTCATTATGTTTACTATCAGACGGAGCTCCGCTCCTCAAGGTTTCACCCCCCACAGCTATGTTAGCAATTTTGTTTTTTGTTTCCTCTGAAAGTTTTTTTAATTTTTTTAGCTCTTCAGAATCATTCCTAAGTTTACGAATAGCTTCTAGTTGTTTTAATTCGTTTTGAGACTTAACAGCATTTGATATTGCACTAGCTGTACTACCTATAGCAGCTGCTCCTTTTGCAGCAGATGTAATCAAATCTTTATTATTTTTAATTAAGTTAACGATACTTCCAATACCAGAAAATATACCGGCTCCTTCTTTTTGAACTGTTTCTACATTGTTATAATGGTAAACAGATTTCATGGATGGTTCATGTGCTATTTTTTGATTTGAAGCAAAATTTTTAAGATTGTGTTTATAAATTATAGGCATTTTTTAGGAATAAATTTGACTTTTGGGAAAAATATTTACGATTGGTTAGTAACCTGAGGACCTTTGGTCCGATTAAGATTTACGTGCGTCATCGGCTAAAGCCTCTGGACAAGGTCCGTTCAAGATTTACGTGTGTGAATGTCCAACAACTTCGTGATAACTTTATTAATTTTCCGTTGCACTTTATCTATCGCGTCAAGCAGCGTGTGATGTACTTTAATTTCTTTTCTATTAACTTGCATTTTCTCATGATTCATCTTCAACGCCGCTGTAAGAGCATTTAACTTAATTTTAAGAACATCTAATTGTCTTTTAACAGCATCTAACTGTTCTTTATTTCCTTTAGAGTTTTCTTGTAAATTTTTCTTTTATTCATTTTCTAAATTGATTTTAAGATTTTTCATTTCATCAACTTTTTGATTAAGTGAGTTTACTTCATTTATTATTCTATTCATCTTTTTCATTTGTTGAGTGATTTTAGAACTTAATTCGTCAACACTTTTTTGGAATGTAGTTTGTAACTGCTTTAAATTTTTTTTTATTCTTTCAGGTAGTTTTTCTATTTCATCTTCTAATTGTTCTTTCAATAATTTTATCTGTTGTTTATTTTTAATGACTGCAGATTTTAACTTTATAGAAAGTAATATTAAAATTTTTGATTGTTCAGAAATCTTTTTAAAAAGTTTTGCTATATCTGCTTCTAGCTCTCTATCCTTTTTATCAAGTTTTAATAATTTTTCGTTTAATGATTTGTCATTAAGTTTAAGCAACTTTAATTCATTCATCAGTGGAACCAAAACATCGTTTATATATTTTTCTTTTAAGTCATTGATTTGTGTATCAACATATTGTTTATTTGTTAACTCTGTATTTTGTTGCGGAAGAATAGAAAGATGCAATGGACCAGATAAAACGTCTCCAGTTTTCATGATATAATTTTCTATTTCTATTTCTAATTCACGATTATTCGGGATATATGCACCTCCACCAACATTTGGTAACATCATTTTTAAAACAATAAAAAAGTAATTTTTTTATATAATGAGAAAAAAAATAAAATTTTTTCTAATAAAAATAAAAAAATAAAATTTTTTCTAATAAAAATAAAAAAATGGATAAAGCAAATTTAAAAAATTATATTCGTCCGCATCATCCTGTTCTTCTTATTCGACGAGATCAACGGGATTTGAAAATAAATGTTTTGATAATAATAATAATCCATGTACAGATGTTAATCTTTTGTTTGAATTACAAGCTGAAATATTTAAAGAACAGACTAAAGGTTTACCTTCAATAGAAACGAACTATTAAATTTATGGATATTGTAAGTAAGTATAATGATGTTGCATATGTAGAACTAAATAAAGAAAATATGGTTATAATAGGTCATAATAATGTTTATGGTTTTATTAGAGCAGTGTTACCAATTAGTAATACTGATTGGATAGAAACTAAAATTATTAATTATATTAATGTTTCTGAATTAGTAAAAAAATTAAAATCTTTTTCAAAAGAAAAAATTAGATTATTTGTTGATGAATATAATCAATATAATATTCATATAGAGAGTAAAAAACATAATGAAGAATGATTATGTCAAGTATATTATAGAGATACAATTTATAAACATGAAACATCAGAAATGCCTCAAAAATACGATAAAGATACTTATATTGGATTATATTCAAATTTAAATATTAATTTATTAAAATCTTACATAAATGGTTTAGCACAACAAGAAAAAATTTATATGTGGACAACACCTTATATGTGGACTACACCTTATACTATTAACAATGTCCATAATCATAATCATAATAATCCTCTGAATCATATTGAAGAATCTGATAAAGATGATGATGATTCTGAAACATCTGAAAAAGGTGTAAATGGTAAAAAAGATTATAAAAATATTAGTAATTATAAAAATGTAAGTGAAGAAAAATTTATATCTCATACTGATGTACATGATATTGATACTACATATAATCAAAATTTATCTAAATTTCATTTTCTTACAATTGAAAATAATAATGATGGAATAGTTGAAGATACTATTAGACAACTATGTGTCGGGTCTACAAAATTTAAATTAGGATTTACATCTAATCAATTTAAAATTTTATCATCTTTAATAAAAACTAAAAATGATTCAGATTATGGTGGTGTTATTAAATTTTCCAAAAGAGAGCAAAGACCAATATTTTTCTCTATTATATTATTATCAGATAAAAAATGTAATTTAGAGTTAGATATTCCAATAAGAGAATGGCATCCAATTCCAAAAAGTGTAATTTATGATGTTGATGAATCAATTTATGATGATGAAGAATCAATAGTTAGTGAAAATAAATTTAAATTATCTTTTGATAAAACATTATATGATAAAACTTAATATGATAAAACTTAATGTGATAAAGAAAAAAAAATAACTAAAGAACGTGAAATATATAATAATATATAATAACTCTCAAGACCTTGATATTAGAATGTTTATATCTAAAATTAAAACACAAATTTTTTCTTTAAAAAACAAAAAATGGAAAAGTTTTATTGTAACTTATGTAAAAAAAAGTTGCAAACAAAAAGAAGTTATCAATCTCATTTACAAAGTAAATTGCATTTACGAAATGTAGATCGAGTTGATGAAGGAAATATATTAAAATTAAATAATTATAAAAACTATCTAGAAACATTGCCTACTGATATAAAAGTTAAAAAAATGTTTGATGATTATTCACATTCGGAATATAAAAAAGTTTTTAATAGTGAAGATGAGTCCATACCAGATGGAAGATATTTATTTAGCGATACTGATGAATTTAACGAAATAGATGAATTTGATGAAACTAAAAAAACCGATGAAGCTGTAACAGATATAAAATATTTATTTAATGAATCGGTTGAACATAATGAAACCGATGAAACTTTTTATAATGTATTAACAAACTTTTTCAAAATATTTAAGAAATCTTACAAATGTTATATGAATGTAGAAGTACTTTATACAAAAAATGGACCTGATGGAATTCCTGAAGAAATAATACAAGGACATTTTACAAATTCACAAGAAATTCATAATGTAAATGATATACAACCCATATTTGAATCGATGATAAATAAATTAGAAAATTGTATAATTGAAGCCCAGTTACGTGAATCTGGTTGGAGATTTGTTAAAATACTATCTAAGAAAATAGTAATTGATAAATATAAAAATAATACTGGTGGTAGTTATGTTCCTTTACCTTTCAGTTCACCACAAATAATCAACATAAAAAATGAAGATGAACGTTGTTTTCTGTGGAGTATTATAGCACATTTACATCCTGCAGAATATCACAAAGAAAGACTAAGTCATTATAATAAAGAAGAATACATAAATGAATTTGATCTCTCTGATGGATTAGATGAATTTCCATATGATTATAATAGGTTAATAAAGTTTCATAAAAAGAATAAAAATTTAATAGAAGTAAATGTTTTTGAATTAAATGTGAATTATGTTTCTATTGGTGATATTACTCCATTTTACTCAGATTCAAAAAAATTTTATTTGAATAATAAAAATTTATGTCAATCAGAAATAGCTTATAATGATAGAGGAAATTACATGCATCATAATATTTTTTACCAAGGAAATATAATATGTACTGAAAAATTTCAAATTGTTAAAACATTATCACCAATAATGATTAATCATAATAATTATAAAGGACGTAATTATAATTATGATTATGATTCCGATTATTTATCTTTATCTTTAGAATATCAACAAAAATTACAAAATTTAAATAAATTTTACAAAATTGTAAAACAGATTATCAACAACAATCAAAAATGTTACTACAAGAATATCACCATAAATATCAAAATAAGATAGAAACGATTCAGAATTAAATAAAGACAATAAAGAGTTAAATAATGAAGACAATAATGAATTAAATGAATGTTTAAAAAAATGTCAACAGCAATATAAAGAACAATATAATAAAGAATATGAACAACAGCTACAAATATTAAATCAAAATTATCAACAGTCTGAAAAAGATTTACAAAGACAAATTGATTTAACACATGAAATATATCAAGATAAATTTGAAAAATTAAAACAAACAAAACAATCAGCACAAGCGAATATATTATATTATCAGGGTCATTTTATATTGTGTAAAGATGTTTCTATATTTACAAAAACTTCAGATAATGCTAATTTTCCCTGTCTCCAATGTATGACGAGCTTTAGAACTAAAGAAGAAATGAATAGACATTTGGAGAATTGCCAACAAAATGAAGCAGTTGAAAATACTTTTCCTAAAGATGATTATTTAATATATAATAGACATTATTTGAAAAATAAAGTACCCTTTACTATTTATTGTGATTTCGAAGCATATAATGTTAACATGACACAAAATTCTGATAATTGTAAATATGAAAAAAGTGCACCTGAACAAAGTAAAGAAAAATATTTATTTGAACAAAAACCATTATGTTGGGGAATGTACATTCATTCAAATTATCCTGAATTATTTAAATCAGAATATTATCAATACTATGGTGAAGATAGTTCAGAAATGTTTACAAAGAAAGTAGAAGAATTACAAGGACGTTTTTCACAATTGCTTGAAACAAATATACCAATGCTTCCATTAACGGATGAAGAAAAAATTAATTTTGTTAATGAAACAAATTGTTATTACTGTGGAAAAGAATTTACAAAAAATTATAAAAATGGCAAAGGTAGATATATTGATAAGCGAAGCGATGGCTCTGCCGTCAAAGTAAAAGATCATGATCATCTAAATGGATTATATAGAGGTGCAGCACATAATTCTTGTAATCTTAATGCTAATAAATTTAAATATAACTTTGTTCCTTTATATTTCTACAATGGTTCTAAATATGATTTCCATTTAATAATGAAAGATTTATTTTCATCTGAAAAATTACAACAACAACAAATAAATGTACTATGTAAAACAGAAGAAGAATATTTTTCAATGCAATTAGGTTGTATTAGAATTTTAGATGCATTTAGATTTTTTACTCCTTATTCATTAGATGTTATGGGAAAAACTTTGAAACCTGAACAATGTAAAATATTAAATAAATATAATTTAAAACCTTTAAAAGGAATATTTCCGTATGAATATATAACTGGAGACAAACTGCGGTTTCACAGTCGAAGACTGATATAAATAGAATAAATGAAATAATGAAAGAACAAAAACTTCCTCCAATAAATAAATTTAAATCAACATTAAAACAATCACAATTATCTGAAGAAGACTATGCAGAAGCTGAAAAGAATTGGAGAGAGTTAAATTGTAAAACAATGTATGATTATACAATGAAATATCTTCAGATAGATGTATTAATCCTTACTGATCTTTTTGAAAACTTTCGTGACATGTGTTTAGAATATTATGGAATAGATCCATGTTATTGTTATTCTACACCAGGTTTAACATGGCTAGCAGGATTGAAACATACTGGTGTTAAACTTAAACATTATAAAGAAAATACATATGATAAATTATTATTTTTTGAATCTGGAATTAGAGGTGGTGTTTCATCAGTTTTAGGTAATAGATATGTTAAATGTTATAATAAGAAAGTAAATCCTGATGATTATGGTTATTTAAAAATTTTAAATCTAGAAGAAAAAGATCAATTTATAAAATTGTTTAATCAAAATATAGAAGGACTTATATCAAATGAAGAGAGTCAAGCAACAGTTGATGAATTCATGAGAGAAAACTATTTGTTATATTATGATTTTAATAGCTTATATTCTTCTTGCATGATACAAGAATTACCAACAGGTGAGATGGAATGGTGTAATATTCTAGATTATCAAAAAACATATGATGGAAATTATAATCATGGTTATATATATGAAGTTGATTTAGTATACCCTGATGAAATAAAAGATAAAACAAAATATTTTCCTTTCTGTCCCGAAAACAAAATTCCCAATATAGAAGATTTTTCAGATTATCAAAAATCTATAATTCCTAAGAAATACAGACCAACAAAAAAACTTATGTTAACACAAAGTAATAAAGGAAAGTATGTTGTTGAAGGAAGAATGCTAGATTGGTATTTAGAACATGGAATGATTCTCACCAAAATACATCGAAAACTATTTTATCAAAAATCTAAATGGTTAAAAAATTATATAGAGTTCAATATTGAAAAACGTAAAATAGCTAAAAGAAATAAAGATGATTTTGGAAACGTGTTCTTCAAATTAATGAATAATGCATTTTATGGTAAGACTTTAGAAAATGTGCGTAATAGACAAAATATTGAAATAGTTTATGATAAAGATAGGTTTCAAAATTTAACAAGGAAACCTACATATAAAAGAACTACTAGATTCAGTGATGAACTATGTGCTGTACATTTACGTCGAATCAGCGTAAAGCATGATAAGTTTAATTTTATTGGATACACTATATTAGAACTAGCTAAGCTATTTATGTATAGATTTATATATGATCATTTAGCACCTGCTTATGGCGAAAACTATAAATTACACTTTACAGATACGGATTCCGTTTTCTTAGAATTAACAGTACCGTATAATTCTTCACTTGATGAAGAAATAGATAAAATAAAAGATTTTATTCATCCTTCAGAATTATGTAAAGTAAAAGATGAGTTAGGAAATGAAGATTTCATAACAGAAGCTATATTTTTAAAATCTAAATGTTACTGTTATGATACAACTAATAATATTAAAACACATAAAACATTAAAAGGAATTTCAAAGGCATCAGTGGCTAACCAAATAACATTTCAAGATTATAAGAATACATTATTTAATAATAAAATAAAAACAGCATGTAATTATAGACTTAATTCAAAGAAACATAAAATGTATTTAAAAGAGGAACATAAATTAGCATTAGATCCATTTGATGATAAAAGAAAAATTTTACCTGATGGAATAACTACTTTACCTTTTTAAAGTTTATTTATTATTATCTAAATCCGTCTAGAAAAAGATTTTTATTATTTAAATCAGTCTAGAATAAAAATTTTATTATTTATTACTAAGTATATAAAATTTTTATTACTCAGTAAACAAATCTTCTATAACTCTATCATGAATTTTTTTATCAATATTAATTGTGATAAATCCATAATCTTTTGACCAAGCATTGTTACACGATTGTTTAAATTCATCTTTATTTCTTACGCATAAATCTCTTAACAAATCACTTAAGTTTCTTGCATTTATTTCAAATAGTATAAATATATTTGCATTCTTTCTAATAACACTTCCGTCTAATGAATACATACTTTGTGTTAAATAAAAAACACTACAGTTGTTATGTCTACCTCTTGTGAAATAATTTCTCTGAACTGACTGATTTCTATCATTAACGCAATCATCAAAAATTACACAATGTTTCATTGTTTTATCTAGTTTACTAGGATCTTGCATATTACCACTATCATCTATTAATTGTATTTTTATATGCTTATTTTTATTAGATTCTACTAACTGATTATTTTTTGCTGCTTCTTCACACCACGAACTTATTTCTTCTTCATATTCAGAATTTTCATATTCTTTGAATAATGAAGCAATTGCTGTTTTTTAAGATTATTTTCAAATTCATATTTCAAAAATTGATAGACGGGATGTTCTGCTGTTGTTGTATAAATTATAAGATTGTTATAATCCAAAAAAATTGGTGTCGTTAAAATTTTAAATAATAGATATGTTTTTCCACATCCTGATCTTCCACAAATAACTGACAAAACTTGGTTAGATAAATTTGGATGATGATTAAATTTGAGTTTTTTTTATTCAATTGGGAAAATTCATTCATTTTTAATAAAATTTTTTTTTTATTTTTATTTTTAAAGAAGAAGAAAATTAAACTTCTCTAGCTTCGCGCAGGAGTTTATACCTCTCGAACGGGAGTTTATACCTCTCGAACCAAAAGATCTATCATAATCTCTTCACCTCCAAAATTTATTTCTTGTCCTTTTTCATCAGTGATTCTCATGTTAATGTTGTTAATAGTTTTTCTTGTAATAGGGAAATATATTAATGTTTGTGGAATTACATTTAATCTATAACCAATGGGTACAGTAAAAGCTGGAAAACTGAATATTAAATTTGACAATTTACCATTTATATATCCTCCTTCAATAATGTCACAATGTACAACAATTGAATTTATTTCAGTTATTTTTGGAATCTTCTCACCTAAATGATAACCTTGACTATAGGTTTGTTTATTAAATCCTAATAGCTTTGACAATGATCTATCATGATTAAAATCAACTTGATGATTTTCGTCTAAAGTAAGAGAAAATTTATTAACTGCCGGTTCAACTGCAAAATGTAATTGTTTCTTATCTTTAAATGGTATACCTAAATGTCTCTTAATTTCATTTGATATTGATTCAACTTCGTAAGAACCAGGAAGAAAAGTTAGTACTTTCCACGTTTTGCCTTTATCAGTAGAATATCTAAATTGATCATTCACATCTTTTATAACATTTTGAATAGTGTTAAATGTGGAGAAACTAGTCAATGCAATTTGATAATTTTTATTTTGTTCTAAATGTAGAATGGGTTCTAAATTACAAGTGTGTGATGAAGTAGTTGTTATAATTTTTAACGTCGTACTAAATTTTGATGAACCCAAAATCTCTGTTAGATTTTCTAAATGATTATTAATTTTGTCTAAATCTGCTGATGATAATTCTTTCGAAGACATTTTTTAGTTAAAATTTTGAATAAATATTTTTTTATAAAAAATTAAAAACAACAACATATTTCAGCTACGGGCGAAGCCCTAGAACCTTCGGTTCGTTATACTTTTATAATCCTCTTCATTTAGAATCTTCTTTTCTAACAGTCTTTTCAATATAGCATGAATTTCATTGAAACTAGAATTATGTCCTTTTATTGCAGATATTAAAATATTTAATCTATTTAGTAATTCTTGTGGATCATCTGGTAAGAATACAGTTGTTTCAGTTTTAAAACCTTTTCCTACTTTAACTCCCGTTGATAATAAATTTTCTAATTGTTTATAACGTCTAAGAGATTTTTACTGCACCAACTCTATCTAACATAGCTTTATATTTTATGAGATCTTCTACAGCATAATTATTTAAATCTGCTCCTCTTAAAAGATCAACAAAATTTCTATCTAGATTAAAAGGATATTTATCTGGTGAAAGAAATTAAACCTCGAAAAGGTTGTGGAAATATTTCTTTTTGTCCGAGATAAAATCTAGGTATTGTTTTTCCATCTATAAATGAAATAGAATGTTCAAATTGCATAGATTTTGGTAATTTCTTATTAATGTTTGTTCTGGATCTGTTATATTAATTTGTTTATCATTATTTGTACTTTCTTTTTCAAGAGTTTTAAATGGTTCCATAGATTTTTCAAAATCAGTTTTTACTTGCTCGGTTTGCTGCATTTTTTCAAACATATCAGATTGAATACCAGCTTTTATCATTCTATGCTGAAGATGATTTTCTTTCATAATATTTCTTTGTTTTATTAACTCTTCTAATTGTTTAATTCTTTTAAAATTATCAGCTTTAATTTTATCCATTTTTAAAATATAATATTTGAATTTTGTGGTAACATTGGAATACAACAAAAACATTTTACTGAACAAATTATTTTTTTATTGCTTTGTTGTCTGACATCTTTTCGTTTTAAGTTTTGTTTAATAAAGTTTTGTTTAATAAAGTTTTTAGTTCTTCTAAAAAACTTTATCATTTTCTTCATTAGAAATTTTACCATCACTAGAAATTTTGCCATCCTGTTTATTCTTGTCATGAACTTTTTCGGTCTGTAATTGAAATGATATTTGATTTACTTCATTAGCTATTTGATCAAATTTTTCAATCTCATCTAACGTAATAACATTATCATCACATACTCTTTGAAAGTAGTAATGTAGTTTGTCATAAACTTCTTTAACGTGAGAATGTTTATTTTTTAATGATTTTCGTTTCTTCGTTATTAAAGATTTATCTAACATTGTAATAAGTGAAGTTGTAAAAACACCCGTACCTGTTAAAGCAGTAGCAACTACTGGAATTACTAAAACACCAGAAGATATAACAATTGTTAAAGCACCTAAACTTATTGTTAAGAATATGCCAATTCCTTGTGTTACATTCTAAACTTTAGACCATCTCTTTCTTAATTTTTATAATGCTCTAATCTTAATAATAATTGAGATTCCTAACTTTCATATAGCGTACTCTATCTTTGTGTTTTTCTTTATTCAATTCACTTATTTTTAACTGTGATAACGAAGGATATATTCTTGCGGTTTCTTCCACTTTTGTTTCATCCACTTTTGTTTCTTCCATTTTTAAAGAAATATTATTAGACACGTAGGTTTAGACACATAATTTTAGTTATCTCATATTTTAAAAACCTGAAAAATGGATTTAAAGGACGTTTTTAAAAATACCAATTTTTCTGATGTTGTGTCCTGGAAAGGTCATGATTTTGGGAGTAAAATGTCATAATCACAAATTTGAGTTTCTTAACTTTTATGATTTTTTCGGTGTCCTGGAACGGTCATGATTTAAGCGAGAAAATTGTAATTCTCAAGTTTTGAGATTCTTAACTTTTCTGATTTTTTCGGTGTCCTGGAACGGTCATGATTTTATGGGTGAAAATTGTAATTCTCAAATTTTGAGATTTTGAAAAATTTGAAAAATTGGGTATTTTTAAAAACGCCTAAATTTATGAATTTAGGTCTTAAAAACCTGAAAAAGGGTTAAAATTCATGAATTTATGTCGTTTTTAAAAGTACAAAAAATTTGAGAATTTTGGCCTGTCATGGAACGGTCTAAATTCATGAATTTAGGTCTTAAAAACCTGAAATAATGACATAAATTGATAAATTTAGTCGTTTTTAAAGGTGCAAAAAAAAATTGAAAAATGGGGTGTCCTGGAACGGTCTAAATTCATGAATTTAGGTCTTAAAAACCTGAAATAATGACATAAATTGATAAATTTAGTCGTTTTTAAAGGTGCAAAAAAAATTGAAAAATGGGGTGTCCTGGAACGGTCTAAATTCATGAATTTATGTCTTAAAAACCTGAAATAATGACATAAATTGATAAATTTAGTCGTTTTTAAAGGTGCAAAAAAAATTGAAAAATGGGGTGTCCTGGAACGGTCTAAATTCACGAATTTAGGTCTTAAAAACCTGAAATAATGACATAAATTGATAAATTTAGTCGTTTTTAAAGGTGCAAAAAAAATTGAAAAATGGGGTGTCCTGGAACGGTCTAAATTCATGAATTCAGGTCTTAAAACCTGAAATAATGACATAAATTGATAAATTTAGTCGTTTTTAAAGGTGCAAAAAAAAATTGAAAAATGGGGTGTCCTGGAACGGTCTAAATTCATGAATTTAGGTCTTAAAAACCTGAAATAATGACATAAATTGATAAATTTAGTCGTTTTTAAAGGTGCAAAAAAAATTGAAAAATGGGGTGTCCTGGAACGGTCTAAATTCATGAATTTATGTCTTAAAAACCTGAAATAATGACATAAATTGATAAATTTAGTCGTTTTTAAAGGTGCAAAAAAAATTGAAAAATGGGGTGTCCTGGAACGATCTAAATTCATGAATTTAGGTCTTAAAAACCTGAAATAATGACATAAATTGATAAATTTAGTCGTTTTTAAAGGTGCAAAAAAAATTGAAAAATGGGGTGTCCTGGAACGGTCTAAATTCATGAATTCAGGTCTTAAAACCTGAAATAATGACATAAATTGATAAATTTAGTCGTTTTTAAAGGTGCAAAAAAATCGAAAAATGGGGTGTCCTGGAACGGTCTTTTGCCCATTACTCTGGATCTTCTTCTGACCTCTGCATTTGTAACTCGCTGAATTAATCGGATGTTGGTGATCCGTCTTTCCATCGATATTTGGACGACTTGCAAGAACTTTTCTTCCTTTTCTGTGAGACTCCATGTTTTTTTCAGTCGTATGTCATGGATGGCAGTACATGAGTGTCAAAAAGATGGGCTTTGACATCGGCCGAGACGATCTTATTTGCAAAAATATCACGAAGTTTGCTGAAGGAGTACCATCCTGATATTTTCTTTCTAGATAATTCTGTTGTCAGGATTATTCCTTTATTGAAAAACCAAATTACAGAATTCACTTGTTCAGCTGACAGAGGGATGCTTCTCCTGCTCGCGTTTAGTACTTATATACTATTTAACTGTCCAATCAACAACAACCAATGAGACGCGAGATACGCATAAATAATGACCAAAAGGAGGAGAAGCTCCCGCTGAACGTACAGAAAAGACAACCGTTATGGTAATACATTTATACAAAACGGGTACCGTAGATACAGTCACGTGATGGGGCATCGGCTAGATTTTCGGCCGAGGCAACCCATCCAATATGAATGTTTAAGGCAGCAAGAAGAAGCTTGAGCGTAAGGGCAAAGATTGCCTTACCCTGCAAGGTAAGGGAAGCTTTGCAATCCACCAAATATTTCCGCGAAGTTCCGAACACCGCGACGGCTGCCACGAGGGCCAAGAACTCGTTGCGGGCCTGGGGCTGCTGCGAAGGCGCGGCCCAGACCATGCCAGTAGCTTTATCATAGAAAGCGATAGCATGAGGCGTTGCGTCTACAAAAGTCACATCCGTGTAAGGCTCTCGAAAGGGAATCCAAAAGTGCGTGATCTGCCCAATCCATGCGAAGATTTTAAGGATCCAGGTAAGTCCGAATTTGAGAAGTGCATAAATTTGCACAGTTGTTGAGATCACATAAGTCACATAACCATAAAGCCGTTGTCGCGTTTTGATGGAGCAGGGAGCTTTAACGCGTTTGGCCACCGCGACCAAACCTGTGAGATGCTTTTGAGCTGGTCTGAATTGCCTGGTCTTGAAGTCGATATCGAGGCCCAAGAATTCGATACGACGAACCGGTTTGAGCTGAGATTTTTCTCGATTGACGATAAACCCTGCGGCATGAAGGCGCGCCAATAACCGGCTGCGAATTGCACGAATTTGTTTAGGATGTGCGGCTACCAAGAAATCGTCAACATGCACATACGCTATAGGCGCCAGCTTCTGAATGGGAGCCAGGAGTTCCTGAAGAATGGCTTGTAAGTCGCCCGGTGAGTTACTCATACCCATAGGCAAGCGCGTGAATCGGTAGCGCGAAGTGCCTACCATGAAGGTAGTGAGGTGTCGTGCCCTCGGGTCCAGTAAGACGGAATAGAAGGCATGTTTGAGATCGATGCGGAGCGCCATCAGGTTATGAGGCAGGTTACGCTTGCGTAAAACTGACGCAAACAGTGGGAGATGCACCCTGCGGTGAGGCAATGCAGCAGTCATATGCGAGTAGTCCACAATAAGCCGTTGAGTACCGTCAGGCTTCGGAACAAAGAAAGGATGATACAAATAAGGCCCTCGCGGTGCGTTCTCGACGATTCCGGCCGCTTTCATCGCAGCTACATAGTCTTGAAGATGCTGTTGAAGCTGAGGGTCCAAGAAGTGACGCAGGCCGACAGAGTGCCTTCGGTTTTTGAGGAAAGGTCTGAATCCAGTACCGGCCCTGTGAGACGCAGGTCCCCACTCGAGCGGTGGCGCGGCTGCTTTCCAGTTCGGGAAGGCTGGAACCACAAGCTTTCTGGGTGGCAAAGATAAAAACGGCCCATCCGAAGCCAAATCCGGTTCACCATCGAGCGATTGTAGCTCGTCTGCGAGGTCTTGTATGGGTTGATCTGGAGGTATGTCAGGCTGCGCTTCCGGCGGTGGAGACGGCGGAATGTCGGCCCAAGGAGGCGTGTCCATAATGTCGGGTTCAGCCGAAAATTGCTTACGTTGGTGCAGGAGGAAAGGAATCCAAACGTCCCTGGCCGGTGTTGGAGGCCTGGAGGGAAGTGGTGATCCTGCGTAAGGTGGCGAGGAGCCGCAAGCGGTTACGGATGACGGCTCGGCTGGGAGTGTTGGTTGACTGACGAAATCGTGGAATATTGACGCGATGGCCCGTTGCAGTTGGCGAGCTCTCTGCTCGCTGTCGACGTTTCCCGACGGGGATGACGGAACGAAAGATACAGTGTCAGTCGGTGGAGTTGGTTCGTTGTCATCGTCGCTAACGAGGTCGATGATCTGATATTCAGGGGTTAGAAGCGGCGGGAGCGCCTCGTCCTGCGTGAGAAGCTCCTCTTCCTCTGTTTCTTCCCCGTCCAGATCGACCTGGTGGTCGGAAGGCGCGTCCGGTAGGCCCGTATGCGGGTTTGGAAGGCGGCGGCGGCGGTGGGACGGCTGGGGAATTCCGATTTGCCGAGGTAGATATATTCTTCAGCTTTCATCAGTTTATCTTCTTCCAGGTTTAACTTCGTCGTAGTCGCGAATGTCAAAATTGTTTCTCATCCATCGAGTTTTGGACGGGTGGATCTTGAGGCCGATTTTGGATGTCACGAAGTTAAGTCGGTTAACCATAGTCTCAAGTTCTTTTGTGAGTGTGGGCAAACAAAACAATGTCATCCGCGAAGCAGAGGTATTACAAGTATTCTCCATCAAGATCTATGTCATGAGGAATATTGCTACCTTTGAGAGCAACTTCAATTGTCGCAGAGAAAAGGGCAGGTGACAAGACATCTCCTTCCTTGCTTCACTTCTCTTTTGACCGTACATTGGCTGAGGCATGATTGTGAAAAATGTCTCTCGCAATTTGAATGAAGCATTCTGTTAGCTTCGAGTTGATTCGATTGAGGATGACGCGGGTAAGAGTTAGGCCATCTGTGACAGACAGATGGGACGATAGTTGTCAATACTGTCTTTGTCCCCATTTTTGAATAGAAGAAGCGTTGTACTTTTCTTCCAAGAAAGTGAGATAGTCCGATTTTGGAGGATTGTATTGAAATGTTGGGTGATGAGCTCGTACACCTTGTGGGCGGCTTCTTTGAGGATCTCAATGGCTATCTTATCTGGGCCTGGTGTTTTTTTGCTGCCCATTTTCTTGATAGCAACTTTTATTTCGTCAGCTATAATGTCTGGGACGTCTTCAGGTGTGTAACCTGTCAGGGAGTTGACGCCATGGTTTGAGGCAAATAGTTGTGAGTAGAACCTTGATATGATCTCACTTTTCTCCTTGGCAATGTATTGGATTGTTCCTGAATCGTCTTTCAGTCCTGTAGTGGCATCTTTATGCAATGAGGTTGCCTTTCTGACTTTCTTAATCGACCTCATGTTCAAGGCAGCCTCGATTGCTTTCTTTTCGTTGAACTGTTAGTCAGCTCAAATTTTCTTTCTTAGGATCTTGCTTAAAAATCTGATGTCTTCCCATTTTCGATATTGCGCTTCCTTTCTTTAATGATGTCAAGGGCTTCTGGTCTCAATCTTGTTATTCGTGTTGGATTCACTTTGATATCTTGAGCATTTTCCGTCACTTGTTTTAAAATATTGCTTAGATTATCATAGTCTCCCGTACTGACCATTTTCTAATCCTCGTCGGAAACCGCATGGATGGCTTTTCGTGAGTTGTCGAGTTTGATGACCTTCGCTATAGCGTGGTTTTGTGTCCTCTTTGCGATTTTCATGTTTAGGCTGAGTCTGACGAGTCTGTGATCAGATCTTTTATCGCATTGAGTCATGCCAGTAGCTTTGCAATTGATGACATTTCTTCTCTTGTTTGTGAGAATTTAATCAATCTGATGGTGAATTCGCTTGGGACTTTCCCATATCTAGAGTCGTCCATTTCTTTGTTTGAACATTGTGCTGTGTTTGAACGTTGTGTGGGTAACATTGCATAATCTGTTGTACGAGTATTCAGCAAAATCAACCAGTCTCTGTCCTAATTCGTTTCTGTTATTCAATCCATATTGTACAGTACAGCACTGCTTTGTCCTGGTTGTTTCCTCCAACGCTGGCGTTGAAGTCTCCGAGAACGATGTAATGACGTTTTTCTCATTTCTTTTTCAATTGACTCTTAGATCTCATCAATGTATTCGTCATCGTAGTCACTTGTAGGCATGTAGACATTGATGCATTTCCAAGAAGACCTGTTAACATTCAGTGTTAAGGTCACTATCCGATTGTTGATGATATTACACTTCTCAATCAGGTGCTTCACATCAGGTTGAACAATAGAGCCAACTCCTATTCCTTTTTCTGATTTACCTATAAAGACTGCATGACCTGTTTGCCAATTTGAAATTCTTTCGCTTTTCGATTTAGTCTCTTGGATGTTGACAATGCCTGCTTTGACGTTGTCCAATTCATGAATGAGGTAATCGATGTCGCTGTCATAACTTGATGCACGTACGTTGACCGTGGAGAAACCTAGGACCGCGTGATTGCTAACGCACCCTTGCCTTTCGGTGCGCGGGACTCGGGGTCGGTTTGAGTTAACATAATTCACTGGAGAAGGGTAATGGTCAGTTAATGTTCTCGATGACCAACTTGCTGAGAACATTCGCAGTGTCCTGTACTTGGACGAAGTCCCCTTACCGATAATGGATAAGCGGAACCATGGACATTAAACCTAATGATTGCTCCAGTCACCTGCCTCCTCACCTGCTGCCAAAAGAAGGGTGAGTCGTCGGTTACTTAAAGATTGATGCCACTTAGGTGGACTTGAAGTGGCTGGTCTTCGTGATGCTGATGTTCTTCGGTCTTCTCTCTTCGTCGCCGTCGGTCTTCACCTTGGGTATTTAGGCCAAGGCTCTCCAGGGCTATAACCGACACGACTCGGTGGGTTGCTTAGTTACTATCGGCGTTAAGATAGCATCCAGAGGGCACAATCATGCAAGCGCCATCAAGCAGGCAGTCCCTAAGGGGGTCGACACCTGGACCTTACGGACTCGTCGACGTGGCAATCCAGCCCCCTAATAAACAAATATAAATCAACAATAAATAGTAGAGCAGAACTTGACAGCTACCGTGATTTCCATTTTACTAATAATTTAATCATATTTCAATTTCTTCACTACTTCATCTAACATGAAATTCATCCATCCAGTCAATTCAATAAAATTTCTTTTGCTACTGGGCGCTGGTAGATATAAGTAATTCAGTACAACCTATCCATATTTGCATTCGTTCATTTCATATCATTGTTAATTATCATTTCATATAATCTCATTGTGAATATCATTTTCAAACTCCTTACATTATAAAATTCTACTAACTCTAATCTTTTGTACCTGAAGATGATTGCTGGATGGTAATCGAAAAAATTTGTAAATTTTGAATTAAAGTAATATCGCTAAAAACCTAAATCTTTGCAACTCAAAAATAGCCGAAACGTTAACGAAATTAATAATGAATTAACGAATCCATGGTCTAGTTGGTGACGGTTGTGTTTCTGTCTTGCTCCGGCAGCAGTTTGTTCACGTGCCTACTACATCTCTCCAAAGTCTCCACTTCACTTGAAATTTGGTGAATAGTGTCTCCTGGATTTATTCTCTTACTCCTGTGATTTTCGCGCCTTTATTCTCACGTAGCAGTGTGCTTCAGTCAGCTCAAATTCAGCCTTCTGAGCTCACTATCTCAGCGTGTGATTGGTTCCTGCAAGCCGCGCGCCCCTTACTCTCCATGTTGTCTCTATTTCGACACTTCGCAGTCGCCGCCTCCCTGTGTTAGCTCCTCTCGCCTCATCGAACAAAGACATCCTTCGCCTTCAAGTCCCATGATCTACCTGGCTTTCTCACTCTCTGCATCGGTCTCCCCTCAACTGTAGGCTGCGCACGCGTGTGTGTGTCTGTCGGCGTGTGACGATCAGCTGATCTGTACGCCGATAACTTCCCTACCTCACCGTTCGCATGTCAACGTAGCAGGAATATGACCATGTGTGCCCCTCTCAACACTTGTTCACTAGCGTAGTCTAGTAGCTTCAGTGACTGCGTTGTGCCCAAACGTAACTGGTTCGAATCTTCCAATTTGCCTTTTTTCCCCTCTCACGGCTCGGCCACCCCCTTCTCCATGGATTCGAAGAAAAGTCAAGCCACTGATGATCTTCTCAATCTTTTTGAAGATGAGCTTCTTGAGAAGAAATTCACGAAGGACCAGATACTTGCTGCCTTTATTCAATTGAAGCGTACTACTACTAGTGCGAAATCCCATCGACTCAAATCAGCCTGTTTGTCAGTCTGATATCCTCTCTGATATCAATCGGAAACTAGATGTTCTCGTACACGACAATGCTACTCTTCGCAATAAAGTGTGTGAACTTGAGAAAACTGTGAAAATGCAAAGTGACATTATTGAGAACCATGAGAGACATTTTAGAAGAAAGAACGTAGTCATACATGGTCTCAGGGAGGCGACTGAGGACTACAGCAATGGTCAAATGCTGAATGACATCATGAGCTCGATTGCCGTTGACTGTACTGCTGAGGTTGATTGCACCAAGGTTCAACGACTAGGCAAACCCTCCCCCGGAAAGGAAAGACCTCTACTTGTCTCTCTGAAGGACATATCGAAGAAAACAATTTTATTTAAATCAAAATCCCTCCGAAACTCTGAAAGTACTAAGCATGTTTACATCAACTCTGATCTTACTCCGTTGCAACAGTCAGTGAACAGAAATCTGCGTGAACTTCGAAATAAGATTCGCTCCAAACCTGAGAACGCTCAAAAGAAAGTGTAGATATGGCATAGTGCGATCTACATCGATGATCACAAATTTGACGTTCCGGTAACCGCGCAGGATTTTCACTAAGAGAGAGAATCGATCCAAACCAGCTTCTGTCCCCATTCACACCTGCAGTCCTGAAATCCAGTAGCACGCTTCAGTCTCACATGTTTCCATCATTCCTTCTAACTAACGCAAGGTCTATCTTTCGGAAGTTCGACGAACTGTGTGTATTACAATCCACTTACCAGCCGTCAGTAATTGTCATTACTGAGTCATGGTTAAAAGCAGAGATCGATTCCAGACTATTGCGTCTCAGTGACTATCTACTTTTCCGCGACGATCGTGGTGACCGAATTGGCGGTGGTGTGTTTGGTGCCACGAATCATTCCGACCTCAACGCTTGCATTCTCCCAAACATACTCTCTTTGACTCCGTCATCATATACGTCTCAAATCTAAAAACTATTCTCGTGTCAGTGTACATCCCGCCCGGTATCTCAGCTGCAGAATACGTTTTGGCTGACTCTGTCCTATCCTATTCTATTGACTCCCATCTGCTGTCTTACCCCAACTCTACAGTGGTAATGTGCGGTGATTTTAATCTTCACAATTGCAGAATATTCGAAGAGAATTTTAACCTTGCGAACATTGTAACTCAACCTACCCGTGGTAATAGTATTCTTGACAAAGTACTCGTCCAGACTGATAAAACTTCTTATTTTGGCAGGCCGGAAATTCTGCCACCATTGTCAAGTTCTGATCATTATTATGTATTTATCAAAGGTTGTGTATCCCAAAGTGAATCCTCGGGTTTTACTGTTTACGATTACAGGAGATCAAACATTGATTGTTACATAAATGCCCTATCGAAATCTGACTTTACTGATGTCTACAAAGCAGATACAGTTGACGAGAAAGTGAATATATTTTATGCAAAGTTAGATGCCTGTCGCCGCCTCATTCCCATACAGAGTGTGACGATAACTTCCAAAGACAAGCCCTGGATGACACCCAAATTAAAGATCCTAATCAATGACCGCTGGCATGCATTCCGCACTCGCAACTTCGTGATGTGCAATCACTACAAGTATAAAATCAAAGTTGAAATTTGCAATGCCAAAAAGAGATGGGCCGCGAAGTGCATTGACTCTTCGAAGAACGCATGGAAAGTTGTGAACAACGCCAGGGGAATAAACAAGAACCCATCTCTCTCCAACATCGCGTCTCAGTTCCCAAACATTCAAGAATGCTGCACTTTCATCAATAAGCAGTTTGAATCAGTGTTTGTGGAGGACAACAACGTCACAACAGCCTCGACCTGGGATTCCACCTGGGATTCTATTGATCGCTGGTGTCCACTAACTGAACCGCACTTAGTATATCACATTCTCTCCAGTCTCCGGATATCGAAAGCTACCGGCAGTGACGATATACCCATTCGACTCCTCAAAGAAGGTGCCCTCTTCTTGGCTGAACCCGTTTGCCACTTATTCAACTCGTGTGTCCTGGACAAGGTCATGCCCACAGTTTGGAAGTACGTTGTCGTGACTCCGGTTCCGAAAACCAGTCCCGCTCGATTGGAAGAACTTCGACCTATCACCCTGCTCCCAGAACTTGCCAAGATATTTGAGCGACATGTGTTGGAGAGCATAAAGCATACCATCCTCAGTCACATTGACAAAAATCAATATGGATATATTCCCTACTCATCAACGACTTGTGCCCTGATCCAACTTCATGACCGCATCACCAAAGCCCTAGAATCTGTGGCTCTACTCTGCCTGGACTACTCCAAAGCGTTTGACACAATTTCCCACGGAAAATTAATTGCAAAGCTGCGCTCCCTGAGATTCCCTAGTGACTTCATTGATTGGACAACATCCTACCTTTCTGGACGTCGTCAATCTGTTCGTCTCATGAATTGCATCAGTGATCCAGTAGATGTCGTCAGTGGAGTCCCACAGGGCTCAATCATGGGACCTCTTTTCTTCATCCTGTATGTCAACAACCTTATTGCGCCATCGATTGACTGCATCAAATATGCAGATGACACAATTATAATCAACCCCATCTCCAGAGATGTCGCATCATCGATTGCTCTGATGCAGAATAACTTCGACATGATTTTGGAAAGCAGCAATTCCATAAACCTCAAACTCAATTCCTCAAAATCAAAGCTTTTAGTGATACCAAAATCCAAGCAACAAACATCCTACCCATGCATTGCGCTGCCAAACATCGAGAAAGTGCCCTCTGTCAAGATCCTTGGTGTGACATTTACCCCCAACCTAAAATGGGACTCCCACATTACTGACATGCTTAAAAAGTGCAACAGTCGACTATATGTCTTGCGTATTCTTCGCAATGTGATACCCCATAGTCTCATCATGCAAACATACAACGTTCTGATCATGTCTTTGCTAGACTATGCCTCCCCATTATTTGTGTCTCTTCCCATGCATTTAGAACTTAAGCTCAACCAACTCACGAAAAGATGCCACCGCATTGTGCATGAAAATGACTGTAAATGTAGTTTTGAAAATGTCAATGATAGACGCATTAGAAATGCATGTAAATTATTCATGTCTGCTGAAATGAACAATTCTCACCCGATTCATAGCCTCATCCCATCAAGATTGCGAAGATGCAATAAATTCTGTATAGAGTATACAAGAACCAACCGCAGGAACAGACAATTTCAAATATTCACGGCGATGTACTTAAATCAATTACAACTCGGTTAAATTATAATTAGATATAGTGCAGGTCTCCATCGATAATATTAACAATCTATTTCTCTGTATTTTCTTTTTGTTTGTTTGTGTATCGTCACTTATGGTACGAGGGGCGTACCAAAAGTTCGTAACGTTTGTCTCTCCCATCTATATACGTCTGTTTTGATGCAAATGCATATATAGATATTATTTTTCATAGTTCTGACAATTGCTATTCATAGGAAAAACATCTTGCTTCCATATATACAAATATTTATTGACATCATTTAAAACATCAACTCTCATTTTTCAACATAGTCACCTTCAATTTCAATGCACTTTTTCCATCTCTTAAGTTTCTTTACTCCTCCTTCAAACCACTCCGGTGGAAATCTGGCGACTGAAGCTTTCAGTGCTCTCTTGATTTCCCTTTTGCCATTAAATCGGACACCCCTGAGTGGCTCCTTCATTGGACCGAAGAGATGAAAGTCACTGGGAGCCAAGTCAGGGGAATACGGTGGGTGAGGAAGAAGCTGCCACTTCAGCTGCTTGATTGTCGTCTTCGCCGTGTGGACCCGTGCGTTGTCTTGTAGAAATAGGGGACGTCGCTTTCCAGGTCTCTTCTCTGGAAGAAGCTTGTGTACAATCTGCAAGAGACTACCGTAATACTCGGCGTTGATGGTGTGTCCAGGAGGGCAGTAGTCAATATGGATCACACCTTCGCAATCCCAAAAGACTGTCACCTGGAACTTGCCTGCAGAAGGTGCTGTCTTGGCGTGAACCGGTGGCTGCTCACCTCGCTTTATCCACTGCATACACTGCCTTTTTGTCTCTGGCATGAAATGTGGCAGCGGAGTCTCATCAGCCGTTATGAAACGTCTCCAGAATTGTTCGCCATAGTCATCCAGGAGACCAAGACAAACAGAGGAATTGGTGACCCGAACGTTCTTCTGCTCATCAGACAGAAGCCTTGGCACCCAACGAGCCGAAACCTTGGACAGCTCAAGGCGGTCATGAACGATGCGCCTAAGAGTCCCACGCGACAAACCGGACTTCTCCTCCAGTTCATCGAATGTGAGGCGTCTGTCCGACTGGATCACCCGCCAAACCAGCTCCTCATTTTCGTCATTGGCTTCAGTGGATGGACGGCCACAGCGCTCATCGTCTTCCAAGGACTTCCGCCCTTCTGAGAACCGACTAAACCACTTGCTAATGGTTGCTCTTGCTGGAGCATCGTCTCCGAAGGCTGTTTTCAATCGTTCAGCTGATCGGGTTGGTGTTTCACCTTCCTTGAAAAGAAATAACAGAATGGCTCTCCAGTCACGATTTGTGAAGTCCGTCATGCTGGCAGAGGTAAAATTAGTTCAACAGTTATCGGCTCACAGGCAATGTACATGATTGATACAACATGACAACAATCAATGATCAAAGAAAGCTGTCAAACTAAAGCCATAGAAATCAAACGTCACGAACTTTTGGTATGCCCCTCGTATATTACTCGTCACTGTAATGTTCATATGTGCATGTATTTTGATTCCCATTATTGCAAATATACGATTCTCTCTCTCTCTCTCAAATTGTGTTTGGCGACGTACATCTTTAATTCGCTCAAAATGCCAAACATTTCCCAGTTCCTAAGATGTGACATTTTTGGCGTTCAGAGATGGCTTCATTTATTTGCGTAGTCAGTCTTTCTGACTTTATTCCATGTGAACGGTAGCAAGAGCAAATCGGTGCAGCTAGTCGACGGTGTTTGTGTGTGTATGTGAGTGTGCTGTATTCATGAATCCAATCATAGTCATTTTTGCATGAAGCAATGCTCAGTAGATAAATGTACGATTATGCTGTACTGTTCTGTGTGCATGTATCATTTTTTCACTTCCTGGATTAAGGAAAAATATTTGCCATAAACAGAAAAGGTAGTGTTTCGAACTAAATGGAAATGCATAGCCAATTAACTTGTTATTCATTAGGGCTCATTTAGCCTATTGAGTATCAAATAATAAGTATTGTGATTGTAATATCAAACAAATTAATACAGTGGTATCCACAAGGCAATTATGAACCTTCTATGAAAGTAAAATTTAAAAGTGGTATAGAGCGGAATTTAAATATAACATCAGCGAAATTAGCATTTAAGAGCGGCGGAATCTCCTTGTATTTGTCCATTATCACAGGATAACATGTCGCCCAAATAGCAGAAGTGATCTACGTTCTGAAGAGGATCCGTATCTAAGATGATCTCGGTGGTATTGCTTTTTGGTGTTGCAATGATGTCTTGCTGCCGCTACACTTGTCACATACGAATGTTCCTGCTATTTTGAGGAAGGGAGCTCTGATACCATTACAGCCTGTGTGGGTCCATCTGTGTCATGGCCGGCAACAAAATGAGCTTGGCGAAAATTTAGGTGCGATAAAATTATTCGGTTAACAGTATTTGATACATTTTTAGTTGATCATAAAAGCGTCCGAATTTTTTCGAGACAGCTCTAGCAACTGGTCAGGCCGGAAATCTGTCTGCTACTGGTGCCACGTAACCCAGTACTGCCTGCCGAGGGTCGAGTGGCTGGTGACTAAACCGGGTGTGGACACCCCGCAGGACTAAAAACAAAACCTGCCAAAGGGCGGATGAGCTCTTCCGAGTTGATTACTGACATAACAAGCAGACTCACAATTGTTAAAGATGAGTTCACAGTTGGTACATGGAACGTCGGCAAACAAAACCAACTGGAGCACTAAATGAACAGATACAGATGGCATATACAGATGGATACAGATACAGTCTTGGGAATCGCAGAGATGAGATGGAAAGATACTGGTGAAATCATCAGTGACGAAGATCACAAGCTGTGGTTCAGTGGCGACGAAAAATATCATAGTACCGGTGTTGGGTTTCCTGTCCACAAAGAAATTGTTAACCGTGTCAGGGAATGTGAGCCAATCTCAAGTCGTGTAATTCGAATCCAACTGAATGCACATCCAAGAGATGTGTCTATTGTACAAGTGTATGCCCCCACATTAGAATGCAACGAAGAAGAAGCAGATGAGTTCTATGATACCCTGAAAAATACGTTGGACAAGATCCAAAAGAGAGACATCAGAATCATTTTGGGCGACTGGAACGCAAAGATAGGAAAGGATGCATACAATGACTGGAGAGGAACAATCAGGAAATTTGGCGTAGGAGAATCGAACGGGCGTGGGATCCGACTACTGGAGTTCTGTAAACTGAACAATCTAGTAGTCACGAACACTCTTGGCCAGTACAAATTCTCAAGAAGAATCACGTGGACATCACCTGATGGAATCTCAAAGAACCAAATTGATTATATATTAATTGATTAGAATTGTAAGACCTGCATAAATGTCAGCAAAACAAGAAGTTTCCCTGTTGTCGACATCGGCAATGATCACAACCTATTACTGACAACCATTAAAATAATATTGAAGAAGATAAAGAGGCAATGAAATGGCAGGATAAAGTACAACCTACAAGAACTGAAGGAGCTAGGTTGCAGAGAGAGGTTTGGAATAAAGATTGGAGGCAGATTTGACGAATTGCTGGAATTTGAAGGTGATGTGCAAGAATTGACATCTGAGTTCTCGAAAATCATGAATAAGACCGCGATGGAAACTTTGAGAAAGGCAAGAACCAGAAAACAACCATGGATGACTCAAGAGATCATGGATGCATGTGAAAAAAGGTGCAAGTTACAGGCGATAAAGTATAATTACAGCCAAAAAGAGATGGAATATAAAGTTGCTAACATCGATGTCCGAAAGGAAATTGCACGGGCAAAAGAAGAGTTTCTGGAACAAAAATGCCGACAAATGCAAGAGGGGTTTGAAGGAAATAACAGCAAACTGGCTTTCGACAAAATCAAACAATTAAACAGGAAGAAATCAACAAGACAGTCAGCTATAGAGGATAAAAGTGGTAATCTCCTAACAGAAAATAGAAAACTCCAGGACCGATGGACCCAGTATGTAAAGGAGTTATACAACTACCCAATCCAGACCGTCCCACAAATTGTTGAAGAAATTGAGGAGGGAGGAACCAGGAATCACCGAAGAGGCTGAACCAGACATGACAAAAAGAGAAGTGCAAGATGCAATTTTGAAACTGAAAAAGGGAAAAGCCGCAGGCGTGGATAATATCCCAGCTGAACTCCTACAAACTGGTGAATCAATTGTTACGGTACTTCATAGGATTTGTCCTCTGATTGGAAAGACGAAGGAGTGCCCACCCCCCCAGTGGACACAAGCTTTGATAATCCCGATGTCAAAAAGGCCTCAATGTTAAAAAGACGTCAGTCTTATTTGCCATGCAAGTAAGGTAATGCTAAGAATAATTGTTGAAAGATAAAACCCCAAATTGAGAGTGTCTTACCTGCAGAACAAGCCGGTTTCCGTGAAAGACGCAGCACCACCGAACAGATCTGCAATATTCGAATAATGTGTGAAAAATTCAGATACCACCATCCAGAACTCCATCACAACTTCATTGACTTCAACAAGGCTTTTGATAGAGTCTGTAGAAAGGCCCTGTGGAGTACCATGAAGAAACACGGTATCAGTCTTCATTTGATCCTTCTGATCGAGGCACTGTATGATAAGGCCAGCAATTCACTGATAACCGACGGAAGTGCACTGAAATGGTTTGAGACTTTTTTTTGGAGTGTGTCTAGGGTGTGTATTGTCGCTTATCTTGTTCAACCTGTTCTTAGAGCAAATAATGATGGAAGCGATGGAAGATTTTGTGGGAACGGTGTCAGTTGCGTGACGCAAAGTGTACAACTGGAGATTTACTGACGATATTGATTTAATTACAGGAAGTAGTGAAGAGCTTGCTAACATCACTGGAAGAGTGGACAGTATAACGAGAAAGTATGGAATGGAAATAAGTAGTGAAAAGAGCAAGATCATGGCAACATCAAGGCAAATTGATAGAAATGAGATAACAACGCAGACATTCTAGTGGGTCGCGAACAACTGGAAGCAGTCGAAACTTTTTAGCATTTGTGTTCAATCCTTAATGAAGATGTGACATCACAGAAGGAAATCAACTCTAGACTGGCGATTGCAACAACCCAACTGACCAAGTTAAACAGCATCTGGAAGAGTAAGAAAAGCCGAGTCACTCGCTGATAGCATCCATAGTGCTGATGCAATTGATTAATTCATTAATTGTTCTAATCAATACATGTGTAATATTCATGTATATTTTGTTTATCTATAGGAGGTAGCTAAATCTAGAAACCGTGGCGGCAACCGTACTTCGCCAATATGAGTCTGACAAATAACTTCAACTTAGATTTAACGAACCTCTGAATATTACTTAGCACTGGACCTGAACCCCTCAGGTCACAATACAAAGTCAAAAGTAATGATTACTTTAAAGCAAATTAAAAGAAGGAAAGATCAGCTTTATTTATTAGCAATTACATGAATTTCTGATTACCCGGACACTACGACAGTTTACCGTGACAGTCTGTAGCTGTCGTGAAACTTTGTGAACAAGGCTCATGCAAGTTCGGATCCGAAGGTAAGGGAAGACACTTACCGAGTTCACAACTTACCGAGTAGACAATGTCAAATATGAGTCTATCAAGCGTCAAGTTCAAGTGTGTCGTAGGTTAGAATTGGTTCGTCTTTAAATATCACTGCTTAATTAGTTCACAGGAATGTATCTTCATGATGTTATACAACACCTCTCCGTTTCCTGACGTGGGATTGGCTGTCGTAAATTGCATTCTTGCCAATTTCCGTGGGTCCCTGGCTTGATCTCGCGGAATCCATTATATCCATTAAATGATCTGACAGGCCTCGCTCTTGATTAATTTGCGTTTCCACTCGATCCGTGTAAATGGTAATGTGTGTCGTAATACCATTCGAATTACTCAACAGCGTTGTTTGCACTTCTATTTCCTGTGTGACATTTCGAACCGGCACGCCCTTTGACCAAATGGTGCAAATTTGAAGTTTAACTACACGCTCTTATGATTCTCTCTCGGTCAATTTTAATTAACTCTCTAAATAGCTTAATCCTTCAATTTCAATAATATTTGCTGATAAGCGTAATTTAGTTGTAGAATATTTTTATTTGTTTTAATTTAAGATGTTATTATATTATCTTTATGAATTATATATTTTATAATCAGTGTGGCAGGGGAACTTAAATACGTATTATTACTAATTTCCTACCATATATTTCTCACTTTTAATTTATCGTCTTATGATACTTTTGGTGTATAAATGATCTGTCGTATGTTGCACATGCTTCATGTTTCAGAATCGGAAGCGAGTCAATGTAGGCGCAAGTTGAATTTCTCAAGTGTAGCTTTGAAAGGTGTGGATATGTTGAAGAAAGATGCGGACAAATGTACTTGGTACACTCCTGCATTTGAAAATCAACTTTATATAATCAAATTAGTTAATTTTCAATTGGGTGAACAAAAGAAGTGCAAGAAGGAGTCCGTCCAAGTTCTCTCCACCAATACATCAGTGGAAGACATGCGACCACCTGATTTTAAGAAATGCAAAATGGATAATTTCGACACATTGATTAAAATTGTGATGAAACAGTTTTTAATATCCAAATCCAAATCCAAACCCAAGATATCCAAACGTGATACAGGTCCGGAATTTGATAGTATGAAAATAGAATTTAAATTTGAGGATGGTGAGAAACATGGTAAGTCAGATGTATGATTGCAGTTCTGTCGATCTAAAAAATAAGCACTATACAAGTATGCAAGCATTAAAACTGCGCGTTGCGCATCTAAACTACTGTAGGTACGTATATGAGCTACAAGCACCACTAGTCAACAAATTAGGTCATGAATAATGTACTGAAACAGCAGTATCCTTCTAATTTGAGTACATGATCCTGCTATCATTCAGCACTACATCTACGAGGTCTGTTTAAAAAAGTAACCGAACTTTTGAATTTACAAACGAACTTTCGACTTTGGTTGCTTATTGCTCGATATCATTGCTAAATCATGATCTTTGAATTCGCAAAACCTCACCTATCGTGGATGATTCCATGATGAAGAGATATCACTCTGCTCTATACTCGTAGTTTCTGCAGGGACCGAGGCCGAAAGTGAGACTTTCACAGAATGATGTACACCTTATGCCTACTTCGAATCGGCACGTCTGCCGAGTTCTAGTGAGTTCCTCTTCTTGTCAGACAGGATCAAAGAAAAACACATGTAAATCCAATGGGACGCAGATTGCAGTTTTTG
Source organism: Prostheceraeus crozeri (assembly GCA_907163375.1). NCBI lineage: Eukaryota > Metazoa > Platyhelminthes > Polycladida > Euryleptidae > Prostheceraeus > Prostheceraeus crozeri. The sequence continues at coordinate 2,793 of CAJQUW010002069.1, read as the reverse complement.
GCTAAAATGGAATTTTTCATGTTTTCTCTGATTAAACGAAAAATACTATACCCAGAGTCATAATTTTTGGTTTTGGCATGAAATGTCTTCAAGTCATTTCCTATGATGTGTATGTGCTTTCATCATCTGGTTCTATTGCTTCTGATCGGCAATGTATGTGAGAATGTGGTTGAATGTGCATAAAGTTGCTCAAAATGTTTGTGTGTTGCTGACATCAAGAGGCTCGACAAATCTAAATGCGGTTAGCTATATAGACAGGGGTGCATAAACATGAAAGGAAATGACCTGAAGTCATTCCATGTCAAAAATTGTGACTCAGCTTAGTACTTTTCGTTTAATCAGAGAAAACATGAAAAATATCATTTTAGCCAAAAGCTGCAATCTGCGTCCCATTGGATTTACATGTGTTTTTCTATGATCCTTTCTGACAAGAAGATGAACTCACTAGAACTCGGCAGACGCGCGAATTCGTAGTAGGCATAAGGTGTACATCATTCTGTGAAAGTCTCACTTTCGGCCTCGTTCCCTGGAGAGACTCGTTCTGGCTGCTGGACTAATTGTATGCAATGGTACACGGTGGTCCTAAAATAGCCGATTAACAAAAAAATTACAACAGTTTTATCTATTATTGTATAAGAGATTCATTGTTGTGTTGTTGCGAAACATAGCATGTGTAAATTTCATTGAAAATGGCAGAGTCGCATGGGCAACGACTGAACGTGAAATTTTGTTTCATGTTAGGAAAAACGTTTGAAATTATCAAAGCTGCTTATGATGAACATTCTCTCAGCCGCACTCAGTGTTACGAGTGGTTTAAGCGATTCAAAGGCGCACGATTGTCTGTTGACGACGATCCACGCTCTGGGAGGACCTCCACATCAACAGATGACTCCCACGTGACCGAGGTTAGTCAACTCGTTCGCTCCAACCAGCGTTAGACTGCTAGAGAAATGGGGGATGATTGCCGCATTTCAATTGGATCATCTCATGATATCCTGACAGAACTTTTGGGGATGCATCGAATTGCTGCAAAATTCGTTCCAATGTTGCTATTTGTCAAGAAGTTCTCCAACGTGCATATTGAGAAGAAAACTTTATGGAAACGCTTAATCTTCGGAGTGGACGGGAAAGGGTTTTCCAAGACAAAAGAAAGCACCTCAGGTCAGGTCAAGGTTATGCTGACAGTATTCTTTGAATCGATTTTACTACCGCGGAGTGCTGCGGCGTCTTCGTGAAAACATCCGTAGAACTCTCCATCACGACAAGGCTCCAGCACACAAACATCGCTGCTCATTTATGATTATTGTGCGAAATCGGAAACAACCAGCCTCCTTGTTCACCTGATCTCTCTGCAGCAGACTTTTTCCTGTTTCCGAAGTTGAAAAAAACACTCAAAAGACGACGATTAGATTCTATCGAAGCCATCCAGGAGAGTTTGCTCATCCCAAAGGAGGCCTACGAGACAGCTTGGGATGGATATGTCAATAGTCATAGCGAGTATTTTGAAGGTGACAAGATTGAATAATTTGTAAACATCTGTAATTTTATCTCTGGATTAAAAGTTCGGGATACTTTTTGAATAGACTTCGTATCGTTGCTATCATACAAGCTATCATGCATCTACCATTCGCAAAGCTCTAGTTCTCATTCGCGAAACTCTATTTCACATTCTTGAAATCCAATATCTCATTCGTGAAACTCTATTTCTCATTCACCAAATTCAATTTCTCATTCGTGAAACTCTATTTCACACTATTTTTTAGATAATGTTTTCTCCATTTTAATGCATCTGAATCCTTTCCTAGTCACATAAGTTAGCACTGCCTACTTCAAATAGACTTTAACGTGCTTATGTCATAGCTTGAAAGATGTCATAGCGACCTTTTGTGACGCTAGCTTGTAAAAATCTTCAGGAAGACCATCAAAATCACATGAGTGACGATTATCCGGCCAATCGCATCACAATGACGTGCTGATGTACCGACAATATACACCTGCACTTAGATCATATTAGTATGTTTCTGCTGACGAAATAATGATCATTCCGCCATGGTTACGAAGAGATTGGCTATAGAATATAACTATAACCGTTCATTCTTCGCACTCATGATTCCACTCACATCGATTCTAAAGATGCCCCGACAACAACGATGCAACCGTATCAGTCAAACAGTTAGAGAAGAGATCATGATGTTATGAAGATAAAGAAGACTGGAAGTTGATGTGTCGTGCATTGGATGCGAACATCATAACCGCATGTGAATGGATTAAGAATCAACAAGATAAGCCGAAATGTGGATCAAAAGTAGCAAAGAAGACATCTGAGATTATGGAAAATTTTGATTACATGGAATGAAGACGAACCAACGATAACTTTGCTTATGTGTGTTGATCGTATTCAGCAACAATTTCACGTCATCGTAAGCAAGAAGAGTAGTAAGGAATCCTCCAACTGCGCACAGCGCCCCCCTCTAGAGCGTGAGTTGGTTGTTGTCGTTTTGGGTCGACCGTCCGGGTGGGTCGTGGTCGACCGTCCTTGTTGGTCTTGGGCGGCGGTCTATGTTTTTGGTGTGTGAGTGTTTGTAGGTGTGAGTGTGTTAAGATTTGTCTTCTCCTGCGAGTTGTGTTAAGATTTGCTGAACTTCTGCGTCGCCCTGGGTGTAGGTGTAGGTCTTGTGTGCTTTAGGTTGTTTTAAGAGGGTTTTTGAGTGAGAACATGGCTGTATCGGCTAAACGAAGCCTCGTACGTTAAAATGGACGGGGGATTTGAGCTTTTCGGCCAATTTTGGGTGT
>CAJQUW010002068.1:0-101529 GCA_907163375.1 Prostheceraeus crozeri | reverse complement strand
GATAACGTTGATAGAGTTGTCTGTACGGGAGGTCAGTCATAATGAAAGTAAAGAAAAAATTCTCTCCCAGTTTTACGGCTTCTATTGTATTTTAAAATAAATTACCCGACGCGTTTCGTCTACACAGACTGTGTCAAGGGTGACAAACTGATGCTGTACAAGTGGGTTTATATACAAATTTGTCAGCGAAAGCAGTCATCTGTTCAGGCTCATGTCTTCTGTTTATTTTTGGCATGTTCGTCGCAATTAAGCGAGATTCAGCCACCCTAGTAGTAATCGCTGTTTGCTGTCTATCGATAATTTTGTAGTCGAATTGTTAATGGTCATCACTCTATCCTGTGGACTGTCATCGCATGTTCACTTAGTGCACTTTTCTTGTCTTCATATACCGTAAACTTCGCTCGTGTTCTCTGTAGCGAACTTGAAAAGGTCGACAAGTTTGACCTATGTAATTCTGGTCACATATCTTGCAGGAAAATTCATAGATGACATATTTACTTCTGCAGCTATATTTCGGGCCAATGTTTGTACAAATGCTACAGGAGCACATATTTATATCCGATTTTTTGAAATTCGAAGCTAATTGCTTTCCAGGTTTACTAGTAATGCGTACTGGAATATCATACTTATTTTTTATTTTATTGATTTTTCTCAAAAAACTGTCTCCAAGGAAATCTAGTGTTAAATTCACTTTGTTTTCTTTTATATTTCTTGATTTGTTATTTCTATCTTTGGGGTGCATATCATTTTTACTATAGCCATTGTTACTTAGTCTATTTTTCATAGCATCGTGTGATTTATCTGCAGGGTCAGAGCATCGAGCCTCAACGTATCGAAAACTATTTTTTTATGAAATTATTTTTCACATGGTTCGGCAACCAGCTATCCTTGCGTAAGCTTATGCCAGAGTGGCAAGGTTTACTATACCAATTATATTGCAATTTTTCTTTTACCGAGATGCTTATGTCTAGGAAATTCAGACAGTCAGTTTCTGGAACTTCTAAAGTAAATTGTAGATTATCATCTATAGAATTAAAAGTATCTTGGATAGTCTGAAGTAAATTCCTATCTTTCGGGAAAGGACCCAAGATGATATCATCTATGTATCTTTTGTAAATTTTTGGACAAATATTGTGATCATCTTTTAATTTTTCTAGGGCTTTATTTTCTATACTATTCATATAAATTATTGCAAACGGAGGTGCAAAATGCGTCCCCATCGGACATCCTTTTATTTGTAGATATATTTTATCATTATACGTTATTTCATAATTATACGAGACAAATTTCAAAAAATCTATAAGATCTGTGACACTGAAGCCGTATGTCTCGATTTGATTCCAATGTTGCTTAGCAAAATTTTCTATCACTGTTATACCATCTTTTATGGGTATACTTGGGTACAGATTTTTGACGTCAAGTGAGACGAAAACTTTATCATCACTAACAATATTTTGACGTATAACGTGACGCCAAAGTTCATTGAGAACACCATCAAGTTACCGAAGTGGACTGAATCGACGAAGGCCCTGGATAGGAAGACCGCTTCACTCAAGAAGGAGCTGATAAGGCAAAACGTATCGAGCCTGAAGAAGAAATCGTTCGACATCAACCGGGATATCTCCTACGAGTACCTGACCTTCACCAGAAACAGTCTCGAAGTACAACAGAAGAAAGTCATCTTTGAAAAGATGGATGAAGCAGTGCGTAAAGAAGCATCAACGATCTACAAACGTCACTCAAGAAAGTGGAGTTGGTGGACAAGTGACTTTTTTCCTTGTGTCAGGAGTTCGTACACTATTAAGTACAAGTGCTGTTTTTTCTTTAATTACGTTGACGAATTTTGGTTCGGCGAGAGTAGCTCATCTGATCAAATTCATGACAGTAATTTAGATAGTAATTGCTTAACTAACGAAACCAAAACCTTTATTCCTAATGATATAAAAGCATTTTTGAGTAATGGGCCTAAATTTCGGCTTCCTCATCGCATTGACGATGATTTTCTTAATGACAATGAAATTGCTATTGATAGTTTATCCTATAAATTACGTTGGTCTCATCACTTTAATAACTGCGGAGTGTCCGACATGAATAGAATGCACATTCATTTTGATAAAAATACCGTAAACTTACTTCGACGTATGAGCGAGCCTTTAGAAAACAATTTGAAACTTTTTGAAATTGAAGCTAAGCGTGCGCTACACGAAGAAGCACAAAATCTAAAGAAAAATAAAAGATACAAAAGTATCAGTAGTATAAGTAGGAAAACTAAATCCTTTTTGAAAGAAAACAAATTGTCTGTTGTTCCGTCAGACAAATCTAATCGCATAGTAATTTGTGAGGAAGATAGTATAAAATGCCGCACTGAAAGTCTCCTTCAGGATACAAGCACCTACAAAACTAGAGATGCTTCAAAAAATTCAGCAATAGAAAACCAAGCTAACCGCTTAATTAGATCAAAATGTAGCAAAATGATAAATATCGATCATGAAAAACTGCTCGCATCAGGCAGTCACCCAGCTAAATTCCAAGTGAACATAAAAGATCATAAAAACAAAGAAAATGGATTTTTCCCATTGCGCCCAATTGCGTCTACTATAGGCACACCAACTCAAAAAGTAGATTGGCTGTCGAGTGTCATTCTCAATCAATTAGTTAAATATGTCCCAGCACATATCAATAGTACTAACACATTGATTAATGAATTGAATAGTAAAAGTCAAAATATTGTTAGTGATGATAAAGTTTTCGTCTCACTTGACGTCAAAAATCTGTACCAAGTATACCCATAAAAGATGGTATAACAGTGATAGAAAATTTTGCTAAGCAACATTGGAATCAAATCGAGACATACGGCTTCAGTGTCACAGATCTTATAGATTTTTTGAAATTTGTCTCGTATAATTATGAAATAACGTATAATGATAAAATATATCTACAAATAAAAGGATGTCCGATGGGGACGCATTTTGCACCTCCGTTTGCAATAATTTATATGAATAGTATAGAAAATAAAAGCCCTAGAAAAATTAAAAGATGATCACAATATTTGTCCAAAAATTTACAAAAGATACATAGATGATATCATCTTGGGTCCTTTCCCGAAAGATAGGAATTTACTTCAGACTATCCAAGATACTTTTAATTCTATAGATGATAATCTACAATTTACTTTAGAAGTTCCAGAAACTGACTGTCTGAATTTCCTAGACATAAGCATCTCGGTAAAAGAAAAATTGCAATATAATTGGTATAGTAAACCTTGCCACTCTGGCATAAGCTTACGCAAGGATAGCTGGTTGCCGAACCATGTGAAAAATAATTTCATAAAAAATAGTTTACGATACGTTGAGGCTCGATGCTCTGACCTTCAGATAAATCACACGATGCTATGAAAAATAGACTAAGTAACAATGGCTATAGTAAAAATGATATGCACCCCAAAGACAGAAACAACAAATCAAGAAATATAAAAGAAAACAAAGTGAATTTAACACTAGATTTCCTTGGAGACAGTTTTTTGAGAAAAATCAATAAAATAAAAAATAAGTATGATATTCCAGTACGCATTACTAGTAAACTGGAAAGCAATTAGCTTCGAATTTCAAAAAATCGGATATAAATATGTGCTCCTGTAGCATTTGTACAAACATTGGCCCGAAATATAGCTGCAGAAGTAAATATGTCATCTATGAATTTTCCTGCAAGATATGTGACCAGAATTACATAGGTCAAACTTGTCGACCTTTTCAAGTTCGCTACAGAGAACACGAGCGAAGTTTACGGTATGAAGACAAGAAAAGTGCACTAAGTGAACATGCGATGACAGTCCACAGGGATAGAGTGATGACCATTAACAATTTCGACTACAAAATTATCGATAGACAGCAAACAGCGATTACTACTAGGGTGGCTGAATCTCGCTTAATTGCGACGAACATGCCAAAAATAAACAGAAGACATGAGCTGAACAGATGAGCTGCTTTCGCTGACAAATTTGTATATAAACCCACTTGTACAGCATCAGTTTGTCACCCTTGACACAGTCTGTGTAGACGAAACGCGTCGGGTAATTTATTTTAAAATACAATAGAAGTCGTAAAACTGGGAGAGAATTTTTTCTTTATTTTTTCTTTACTTTCATGATGATAACGTGATTTCGTATGTGAAAACTTTCAATCCTAATAATCCTGACGTATTTAAAGAAATCATTACTCCATCCTTCTCAAGCTTGAAATTAACCTCAAAATTCAAAAAGTACAGATTAAGACCTTGCCATCAACAACCGACATCTTTATTGAATTTAATAGCAAGACGTAATCGAATGGCGATAAATGGTGTGCAGAAATGTCATGATAAACGATGTGAGTGCTGTATGTAAATCACTGTGAATCGGAAAAATATTCAATTATGAGAAAAATGGAGAACAAAGACAATTTCAAATCAAATCCAATATGAACTGCAATTCTAGAAACATAATTTATGCCCTGCAATGTGCAGGATGTAGAGCCACTTACATCGGCCAAACAGGAGATTTTTTGCGCGCAAGAGTTCGAGTGCACCGTCAACAAATAAGGGATGAGAACTATCGCTCCCTCTGTGCGAGTAATCATATATTCAACTGTGCACGCAACTCAACCCACTGTTCTATGTCATGCTGATTTTAAAATTACCACCTTCCTGCACAAAATTGTATAGGGAAGAGAAAGAAAAGTTATTTATCAGAAGGATTGATGCCTCCTTAAATAGGAATATTTAATTTGTTATAATTTTTCCTTTTTCAGCTTAAAAGTGATAGAGATATCATTATCTTTCTTTGGTATTTCGATATCATACTTACATAGATTTTGAATGCTATGATTTTAATTTAGTTTGATGATATACGAATTGTATAATAAATCATTCTATGCCCTTGAGAAGCCTGCAACAGGCAGAAACCAGTCGGGCTGTCTTATTTATTTGCTTAGTTTTTCTTTATAACATCTGGGTTTTTATTACATACTGGTATATATATATATGTATCTGATAATGTCTGACGATCAAAGCCTTAACCAACCGGCACAGAGACGACTGCCGACTGGCCGGTTTTGAATACGCCGGCCCCGGCCGGCATGCTTTGATGACGCCGACCGGTTCCAAATCTGTTACACGCTAATACATTTTCCTGATTTTTCAAACTTAGGATTGCAAATTTTCCCACAATAAGCGAGTTCTGATAAACTAAAACTTGAAGAGACCATAAGAAGAATAGTATCTCGACAAGGTTGAGGCAATAATAAAAACGAATGCCACAAATATTCCAGCCAGTTTGTGTTCTATACAACTTGACTGATATCTCGACTGTTTTTGGAAATGTCATCACTCAACAGTTGGTATGCGGATGACCTATTAATCATGAGCGAAAGTATACATGGTTTGACAGGTCAATTTAAAATTCTTTAGAAATTATGTACAGAAAATGCACCCAATATTAATAATTATGATAAAACTAGGATCATGATTTACAATGTTGCTACTAAGGTAGCTAGAATTGACATAGTTCTTAATAAAAAGCGATGTCATAAAGGTAGTTGACAATGATTTTCGGAATTATGAAACGCAACAAATTTCATTTGGAATAATTGACGGCTAATGGAAAATAAGCCTCTCATCTAGCAGCTATAAACAGCTAATAATTTGAGCAAGATACTGAAGAAGTTTTGAAGAATACATTTGAAATGCTTTCGTTATCGAAAGTAAAATATTGTGCCAAATTATGCTTCTCCAATAATCTAAAGAGCTTATAGATCAGATTCAATATCAATTTCGTAAAAGACATGATGACTGAAAGTAGCCCATGCACTTAATCATTGTCTTATTGGTGAACTAGGAATATATCCTATGGTTCTTTGTAATTACGAGTAATAGAAACAGTTGATAAAGGAAGTATATGATGCAACTTCATGATTTCAGGTTTCCATGATATCGTTTATCGATTATTTATTTGAAATAATTGAAAATCATAGATCACAAGAAATATACAACAAAATCACAGGTTATAATTGAATGATGAGATAATGGATGTAGCGCGAGTAATGCATTATAACTACCATTGACGCTTTCACCCTAAACATGTGAGTACACAAGAAAGTAATGTAAACCAAATAGAAAAAGGAAAAAAGAGGAAGAACAGACGTCAGTTACACCACGTATTGTTGGTAAGGATAATTGATGTCGGAAAGAATGAATTGCGTCTCTGCGAGGTTCGAGATGGAAGCTGAAGGAAGTTGCCAGTTCGGGTTGATTTGGGATGGCACATGGTATGCAGAGGATGATCGATGTGACACGAGATCTTGTGTAATAAATAGTCTGATGGTTGCTTCATTTCGACGTTCAGTCAAGTTACTCAAAATCTCGCAAGTTTCTGGATTCCGTCGAGCAATGTACTGTTTCGCTTGGACATTCCCACCAGTAAGGGAGAGCAATACTTGATTAATGAACGAATAAGGCCGTCATATATACTCACTAGATCATTGATGTTCAAAAAAGGGACAAATAGAGATACAGTAGAGATACACATGTTGCTGGCGAATAATGCAGATGCTTATTAAACTCAGTCTATCAAATTTACGGGACGTTTAATGATGAACGTCTTTAATGGATGTCTGAAGCAAAAGAAAGTCATTGTGGCCTGTATTATCAGGGTTGCTGTGGGGATTGAAATTTCAATCCCCATCCCATACCCACAAAATACCTTTGAGGATCCCCACATAATTCCCAAGCCGACAGGATTAGACATCTAATTTATATGCTATTTTTCTTCATGTAGAATGACTGATATCCAATGTTTCAATTTCAGTAGAACTTAAGACATGACACGATCCGACAACTGCCTTTGATGATTGGATGATAACACAATGGTTTTCACTACAATTTCTTTTCAGTCACCTTTTCAACTCATGCATTATTTTTATAACACAACCAAACTCAGACGAATGCATTTGTATTAAAATGGCTCTTGATCTTTTTTGTTCTTAGCAAAAAAAACGATTCTGGCCAAATAGTTTCATATAGTGCGCTTGCTCAGGTCTCATACAAATACTTAAGAGTCAACCTATCACCATGGATATAATTTTCCTCATAATCAACATTTGTAGCACTGCATTCTTCGCAATCACAGGGATCATGCACCTCACGAGCTTTAAACTGAAAGCGTTAATAGATTTCTTGACAGGCTTTCCGCCGGCAAATCGAGATGTTGACTGCTTTACTGCCTATCTACGAGCCAGTCAAAAGAAATTTCGATATAAAGTCCGACATCGATCACTGTGAAATGAAGCTACTTGTAGGTTCTGACTATTCGCCTATTATTTCTATGTAGGTTCTTCATCAGTGAATCAGGCTTCATTTTAGGTAACTTCGTGCAGGATTTTAACATTTCTAGCTAACTTTATGTACCATCTATTTTCCTCTCAGCTTTCCTTCTATTACAAGTGCATTGCAGCTTTGCATTGCATCTGTAGCAGACGACCTATCTTTCAGCACAATTGAGTACCGATCCTCTCCCCATCAGGACACACCAGTGAGTTGAAAGAGAAAGCGCGATGAATTATTGTTCATAAGGAAGCGTGGAGTTCTCGATATACGAGTCATGCACTCAACAGCAGAAAAAAAGGTCTGATTGAAATTTTCAGACCTTTCAGGTGTGCGTCGGAATGTCTTTCGTGTAACCAAGGTTTTCGTTACACCGCTGACCAATGTCCTTGTTACTGACTACTGCACCACTGACGATCGGTTTTCATAAACTTTAGCTGCATTAAAATTGAAATTATTCTCTTGGATGTCGACCATTGCACCACAGGTTTGAAATAATAAGTAAGCAATTGAGTCACAATAATAAGCACAAATTGAATAATTAAGTAGGCATATTGAAATTCGTGTTGCGTGATGGAAGATATGTGAATTTGAGCTCAGATGGCTTTGCACTATCCGAATTCAAACAAAATCGTATTTGATGCCAATTTAGACACGGTAAGATGATAGGAGTCGAAACGCATCGTGATAGCCTGCACCACGGACACAAAATCATAGAAACAAATTGAATTCATGGAGGCCCCTTTACTATTTACTACAACCGCAAATGAGCGTTTATTGAAGTTTTTTCACCATATCCTGCTAATATCACCCTACTTTATTATCAAACAATCGAGACTTTCTGATGAATCAAATTTACTGAAATTGTTGATGTACCTCGATGGGGACACATTTCACCACCGACAGGTCGACATTACATAATACTATACATTGAAAAGAGTTCAGAATGTCGTGCGCGCCTAGAATCTTGTTACTTGACAGACATCCTCTACTTTGCTAATCGTGTGCAGTTTGAATTATGAATATTGAAAGTAACTTCAGGACACAAAGTTTTCTATGGAATGACCCATACATTACGTGCTTTTTACGTAAACCAGAGCGGAGATGCTCTATATGGACCCCTTTTATATCGTGATAAGTTTTATATAGGTTAATGATTAATCGCATCTATCGCTACACAATCATTATAGATCACAGTGATTTAATCTACATGTATGTAAATGATTTATGCAGCTAGAGCTAAATGATTTATGCAGCAAAAAGGCATGAGAATCGGCCTCCACCCAGTTCTGCTCTGAAACAAGCTTGCACAGTTCTTCCCCTCCAGAAGTCCTTGACACACCGCAGCTGTTATTAGCCATTCAAAATCATTGACGATGTGTTGCTCAGATATTTCACAGCATTTAGGTGGCAGAGATGCCAAGCTGTTTGATAATTCAAAGGCACAATATGATGAAGTGTCAGTTCTGATTGCTTATAGTGAATTCATAATTAATGGCAGTCCCCACAGAATTCCAATTGAAGCGCTGCGGGAACTGTGGGGATGACCTCAGCACTCATATCCACACTGTAAACCTTAGACCGACAATTATCCCACAAAATTGCTGACAAATTCAATCGACGATTGTCACCTCCAATATCCTGCGATATCCGACGAATTTGTAGGTTCTCCACCGATATCGAAACAAATGCTTTGTATGATAATTAACTAAACAAAAACTGTTGAATATTGATTGATTTTTTCGATTAGTGATTGCTTGACATTTGGGCAATCTGTATTATTGTGTGGCAAAACCATAATTCATTTTGACATAATTTAATTAATTACCTACATTTTTGATAAAATTTAAGCTATAATTCATTGCTATTCACTTTGTCGCTTTTTGTCAGATATTGTAAGTGTTCACCGGCAATAATCGTACAAGACCTAACAATGACCGACAAAATAGATTTTGTAGGATAAATGTCTGTCAATTGTCAGTCAACGGTTTACAGTGCACCTCATATCCATGGGTATATCCACAGAATCCCCATACCCGCGGCAACCTGTGAATTATGCAGAATTACGTGGGTTTGAAAATACTATGAAATCATTCTGAATTTTGATGTTGAATATAATGGCATCAATACACTGTTATAGTTTCAAACAAAAATCATAAATGATATTTCGTAACTGGCAGTTATGAAAATCGATCGCAATACGAAGAGCGCTTGTATGTGAGTTATGTGATGATTCAAGTGTGGCGACTCATCATTTTGTGATAGAGTGCTCTCTAAATCAAAATTTTCGATAAGAAGTATCGCCTTATGCAACCGTAACAGCGCATCTTGATTTAATAAATGGATGAATATTTAAACTCCAAAGCTGATAAAATCCAACCTCCTAAGATGGAAAGTTTCTCCAAAAAGCAAGCGATTTACGAACGATGACTATACCAATGAGGATATTGTTATATTTTACATATGGAAATTTTTTTCGATCATTCTCCTCTCTGCTCTGATCGTAATGCATTTTGTTCAACATTGTTCAACAAACTGCACGCCGTTTTCTGTGATTGAACTAAGTTTTATGTTCTTGTCTTCCGTTGTTTGTGGAAAAGAAGCACCTGTGCCTTTTTGTCTTTTGATATACATGTACAGCCCATCACGTAGATGATTAAATTTTACACTAACAACTACAAAATAGCCTTCAGTCATGATGGGGATATAACATAAAGAGATGCACTAAATGTCTGAAAATTGATGTTGATCAACTAGAAAAATTTGACTTTCTCTTACAACGCTTTCAACTTCAAATCTGAGTTCAACATTGACTTGTCGTCCTATACCTATATATTATACTTCTTCACTAATGAATTGTGACAAGGACACGGAAACATTTTATCCGTTGCAAATGAGCTCTTTAAACGTTTAAGCAAAACTTGATGATGTGTTGCATTAGATTTTCATAGATTATTTTACTTTTCGGTCATTTGATATGGGATGAATTATTTCATGTTGTTCACACATTTAGCAATGATTTGTGAAATCAGAAACGAAGTTCCTAAAAGTTTCGTAAATTTCTGCATAACTGAAAGATAATTTGATAATAAGTTTCTATGGCGTCCTTATATACATGTAGATATAAAATATTGCAAAATAGCTTTTGCTAATGAAAGCTTAATGAATGTATTGACAAAGAGAGAATATTCGAAACTGGCTGACAAGACATTGCCTTGATATATTTTCTTTGATTTTCTTCATTAACCTAAAGTATAGGAAGTACTTAAACCAAATACAGCATCTAGTAAATTTGATAATAACGTATTAACTTACCCGTACAAAAGCATCAAATTGAAATGTTTTCAGAATTCACTCCTCGAGGGAGAATATCACAGAGCAGGAAAGAAAACTTCAAACACTTAACACGATTTTATTGGGTTTTATCCAAACACCGAGAAAGAAGATATAATGACCTTTCACTTGTCAATCTTTGGTGATGTTTTCTCACTGCCCATAACCGATGATGCACTGGAGTTTAACAGAAATCTACTTCATAATTCCCAATAAATTTTCTCCGTTTATCTTCTGAAGCCAGCTGTCTCGATATTGTGCGATCAAATCCCCGTTAAGTGATGATGTAGCTTTTCAAAACTCCTATGTATGAATGAGAGGTGAAATCTGACCGAAGTCTCTAATTAGTTTATAATTTGGCTACTCTGCGTGGGGTTTCGCCATGAATGCGTTAAGAGTGAAAACTGATCTCAGTTGTCGTAAATTAGTTGAATCACACTATCGCAGATTTGACACGCTAATTCATAGATGGCAAGCAGTTAGCACATTATTGCTGCACTAATTTACTCAAAATCCTGTCTGATAAAAGAAAATAAATGAGTGAAATGCCCAAATGCTCATTTCATTTGAGCTTTGTTTCACGTCTTTTCCGATGAAACAATGGTCAGCTTTGTCGGAGGAAGCAAGTCATGGAGTGAATATAATGCGTCGATAATCGAAAATTTTCTCATTAATTGAAACGCAGTTTGGTCTCCATTCATGAAACTTTTTTTCAATCATTATTGTCAACAATAGTGATTTAATAGGATTGCCTCAATGCTGATTTGTGACGCCTGTGACTTTTATATAGCAAATAAATAAATTGCGTAATTAGAAAATGGTTGTAATTAATTATAGTACGAAATATAGTTAGAAATAATTATAGTGATAGTCAGATGAACAACTGAGAGTTTAATTTATAAGTTGCACAATATAAAGTGATGAAATAACGTTTGTACAGCATAGTAATCAGCTTGACAACCCGGTTCTTCTAGGCATAAATATCTCGGATCTTCTAGTGCTAAGCAATTCTACAGTTTTATAACTATCTATGTGCAGGAATCGATTTGTACCATAGTTTTCCCTGTCCTACATTTCTGCACTATTTTCTTTGTAATGGTTAAAGGAGGACAGATCGATATTTGCTGGAATAATGAGGTCAATTATCTTTTTGAAATGCCCGGGTTAAAGCCGACGGGATTCATCAAATAATTTCCCTCTCTACATCTCAGAGAATCCCATAGCCATCCTCTATCCATTACATAGAATATCATTTATTTTTGATTGCTTGATTTCTTGCAGAATATTTGAAATTAAAGATTCCAATAAAGAAATGAATTCTTGAATATTTTCAAAGACTATTCGTTCCGATTATATATATTTGGTAATTATTTACTTTACCCCTAATTGATCCTATATAATAATAATAATGATAATAATAATAATGATAATAATAATGAAGGCGAGCGAGTGGCACAGTGGTTTAAGTGTCTGCCTGTGGTCTGGATGGCCCAGGTTCGACTCCTTGCGCAGTCAACATTATTAATAAATTTCCGGCCGGGTGTTTGGCAAGCACCTGTAATCCAGCTACTTGGAGGTCGATAACAGTGGATAAAGATCTCTAATACCTATATTCTAATATCATCTATATCCTTACAGCCGACCGGGTGTGTGGCAAACACCTGTAATCCAGCTACGTGGAGGTCGCAAGTGGAAAGTGTAATTGGCTGATTATTAACCAGACTGCAGACGCTCAAATCACAATAAGTGCCAGCTCGGGAAGGAGAAGCGGTTTCTTCCTTAATCTCGTCGTTGCCCAGTACCCATAGGTTACACAAAATATGGAGAATTCAAATAATACAAATTCCATACCGGAACAGGCGTCGCCCGGGCTACCAAGGCCTGCGTTGAATGTTGGGGAACCAGGATGTTCAAGCAGAAGGGCTACTGGAACGTATGATCACCAGCAACGTCATAGAAGGAAGTGGACACATGCCGATAATGACACCGTAATTGTGTGTTACTATATGAGTCGACCAAATGAGAGAGGATATCGGAAAGTATGTACGCAATTTGGAAACAGCAATACCCGCAATCGACAATATCCGAGCAAGGATTGCTTAACCAGAAACGGTCTATCATGAAGAACAACTTGTTAACAAATATCGAGATACAAAGAATTGCTGGTCGAGTGAATGGAACAACTACAACTATTGAAGATGACAGGACAATCGATAATTCAGCTAGTAACGAATCAATACTTGAACTTGCGACAAACCAGACAACTATTGAAACACTTACCGACGAAGAAGAGAGCCTGAAAAATAAGATGACGCAATATATGACGACTTATATGAACACAGACAATAGATCCGACATCAAGAAGATACGCATCAATAAGAATACAATCAAGGTGATTGAGAAAATCAATAAAGTGATAGAACACATACCTACACAAAACATAACGGAGATCAATGCGCTGATTTATTCAGCAGCAAAAGTTACGCAAGAAATTGTTACAGATAATGCAAGAACTATACGCATACAACCCTGGAAACAAAGATTGTTGAATAAAATAAATACTCTCAGGAAAGAAATAAATCAAATTAAGTCAGCTATGGACAATAACGGAAGACTACCACACCACTTGGTAAGAAAATATGACATGAATAACAGATTCATTGAAGAAGCATATGAAGATGCCAAACAAAGGTTAATTGCGATCAGTCATCGATTAAAAAGATACGAAGAAAGAAATGAACAAGTCCGAATAAACAGGTTATTTCGAGAAAATCCGAAGAAAGTATACTCACAGATAAGAGGCAGAGATAAATCAGATATAAGTGTAATCGAAAATGCGGATGGAATAATGGATTATTGGAAAGACATATGGGAAAATGAAGGACAATACAATACCGAGGCTGAATGGCTAAAATTAATGGAAAGAAAATACGAAAGTCTCGCTTATCAAGATGACGTAGAGATAACAGAGGAGTAGTTAGAATTGCGGACGCACTGATAGTGGATGCGAACATGGATTGGAACATGTGTTCCGAATTGCCAATGCGAACATGTTCCGAATTGCGAATGCGAACATGGATATGAACATGTTCCGAATTGCGAATGGATGCGAACATGGATAGGAACATGTAAATAGGAACCGCGTTCCGATTGATAGGCGAATTGAGATCATACTCAATGATTCGGAACGGCTTGTTCCGAAATTGAATTAGAGTATGTGAATTAGAATAGGGATGCGAACATCTATTTCGGTACTTAAACAGGTGTTTGTTTTGAGACTGCTTGCTCGAATGCGACAATTGTGGCCATTGTGACTATGATGACAATTTTATTTATTTTCATAACTAGGTTAAGTTATAAATACGTGGAAGTTGCTTGATGGTTAGTTACCCAATTTCATGGATTGTTGCAAGAGACCTTGGTTATTCGCTAAAGGCTATAGAAACTGTTACAAATCTAAATGAAAATATCAAAGCTGGTGATTTAGTTGAACGACTAATGGATCTGGATGAGCATACCATGAATGCTAAATTGGATCGTAGTTGGATAGAAGATTTCTCAATGCTACATTATAAAGACAGTGAAATTAGGAGGATGAAATTGGAACTTTCTGAAACGGAGATAAAAAAAGTGAAACCTTCAATTGATTTATCAAAATGTTCTAACAATGAAAGTGACTTCAGAAAGAAATTAGAAACAGAGACGTTTAAACTATTATGTGAACGGAACTGCATTAGGTGTTTTGAACGGGAAAAATCCCTTCTCTTGTTACCATGTTCTCATTTTGTCATGTGTTCTACATGCTATATACCCTTGGAAACTACATTTTGTCCCCTTTGTGATGAAGAAATAATTTCAACAGTCACTGTATATCGTTCATGATGAGTCATCATGCGTGTCTGTGATTGGTTGCTATTGTGCAGCTTTTGTATATAAGGTTATCACACTTCTATTACAACCATACTTGTTGAGGATTGTAGACATTAATAAACATGCCATTTACCACGATCATTCCTGTTTCAATTATTCACAAAGACAATCTGTTTACTAGCAAGATTTTCTACTCTGCAAATGATGTTATTGGTTACAAAGCTGATCTCATAGATCTGATGGAGGATATTGTCACATTCTATCATTGTGAAGATGATATTGAACTTCAGAAACTCTTAATGAGGACATTGACCAATGCCCTTACGCGAGTACTACGATTTTGGCTCGATGAAGTGTTCAAGCCTCTGAGTTTGACGGAAGCTATTCCACAGAGTTCTCGTTGCTATTGTGAAATGAGAACACGGAAATTGAGGACTTGTTTGCATGATATAATCGTATTTAGCCACTATGAGGAAAATGGTGGTAAATTCAAGGTGGACATGTTTACCGGACCCCCGTCGATGAGCGTCAATGTGGCAGTGCAAGATGATCGGGACATAATCAAGTTTAGAGCGTACTATGCTAATCTTTTAAAAGTCTTCGCTTCAAAACCATGCTGTTCATGCTGTCCTCTATCAAAGGATTTAATGTGTAATATAGAACAGCTTATAACTGCAACGACACAGACCTTGAGTGATGTTGATGACTACGACCTACCATCTGTTACCGTTTGACTTTATTGCATGGAACTAAGCAAAAATGTATATTTTTATAAATGCTTTGCTTTTAACACAATAAAAATGACTGCAAAACGAAAGGCATCTTTTTCTCGGAAGAATGGTTCTTTTAGACCTTCAAGTCAGTTTAAGAAGGCGTTGCGAAAGTTAAACAGCATGCGAAACAATAAAGTTAAGTGCAAATTAATTCAAAACTCCAGTGATGATTTCATTCGTGATTTGGCTTTTGCAATACACAAATGCCTCCCAATATACAAGCCTTTATTGAGTACTGATTCTCTAAACAGCATTAGAAAATTTTCAAATCCAAGAAGCAGTGATATGAAAAGGCGGAACTTAGTTCAGCGTGGAGGTGGTGGGTTTTTGAATATGTTGAATGATATTGGAAACAGCATTTACAATGTACTCAACAGTCCACTAGGGAAAGTTGTGGCAGGTGCCGCAGTGTTGCTGTAGACGACGAATCATGGATTGACACGTCATCATTGATTGATGACTCATGTGAATATGTATATAAGAGAGACGCGCTTGTACTCTTTAATCACTTTCAAGCTATCATTCATCACTGACGGTTGAAAAGCTCCGAATAAGTACAACATTGAATTATGTCTCAAAAAATGTTTATAGTTAGAGAGGAGAGCGACTCATTTGAACGTGATCTCTTTAAATTCCGACCGACAAGGAAGGTTCAAGGGATTGGAAATACCTTTTACTTCCAAACGTTGAGCTATGGTGACGATGGTTTCTACCTTCAAGTTCCATTTTTCCACAGTAATGGTATGTCTTCATCTGGTTATAGCAACATGAGACAAATGCGAGTAACCTTTCCGAAATGGCAGCAGATGATACTCAAAACCATCGACTCTTTGGCGAAGGAATGCGTTGTGTTGCCCGAAAGTGCTCCTACACATTGGAGGAAGGCGTTAGAGGAAGGAAGTGGCTATAAGGATTTACCCGAGTTCGATACGCTATTCTTGAAATTGTCCGATCACTTTCAAGCATTCGATCTACTTGGAAATACAATGGAGTGTGATGATCTGAAGCGCGGACGATACATGGGTTTAATACACGTCAACGGTCTATACATTGGTGCTCACGGCTCAACCGGAAAAGTGGCATCGTTACAAATGAAAGTTCTACAGTTGGTTTATGAGCCAATGCCGATTGATAAGTGTCTAATCACCATCGATAAATCTACTTCAAAAGATGGGAAGGATGTTGAAGAAAGCAAAAAGCGGGGACGGAAATCCAAGGAAGGGAGTGTTAAGTTGAAATTGAAACGCCAAGATGCTCAAATTGACGCGAGAAGTTATTTTAATGCTGACATTGATGAGGAAACACAAATGCTGTGAATGTGAAATGAAAGTTTCTAAATGTAAATAAAGTTGTTATGGAACATGACTTGTTTTATTCTAAGCAAACTGGTGGGTGTTGGTCTTTAAAGCTTTTGAAATTTCAATATGACAGATTTTCGCCTATTCACTGATCGCACAATGTGTGTGGCCGGACCAAGTCAGTCCGGTAAAACTACTTTTGTAACTCAATTACTACAATTTAGAAATGAGATGTTTAATAAAGAAATTAAAAGAGTTAAATGGTGTTATGGCATATTTCAACCACAACTACATTCTGCACTTCGCCAGAAAGGTTATGATGTGAAGCAAGGGTTACCGACAACTGAAGACATCAAAGCAGGTGACTTACTAGTATTAGATGATCTATTACGTGAAAGCAAATCTTCAAAGGATGTAACTGAAATGTTCATTCAAACTGCACATCATAGGGAAGCTTTTATTATCTATATCACCCAAAACATTTTCGATGGAGGGAAAGAGCAAAGAACTAGGAGTTTGAATACACATTATTTGGCAATATTTAAAAATCCAAGAGACAGCAGTCAGATACATCATCTCAGTAGACAGATATTACCTCAACAACCTAAAGTTCTTTCAAAAATATATGAAGATGTAACTAAGAAACCACATGGCTATCTATTTATTGATCTAACCCAGGAATGTCCGGAACGACTTCGATTTCGAACAAATATCATACCTAATTCCGCTGAACCAATGACAGTTTTCTCGGTTCACAGTTAGTTTTAAGCAATGTACTTTGTTGCCTTATTATTTTCAAACATGTCGTATTCAAAGATGGTAGTCATTCCTCAAGAGGAGTATGTACAATTGACTACATTACAAAGTGCACAGGAAGTCAAAAATATAGATCAACCTATTACGAATCAACTTAAGGAACTAACACAAAAGGATATGGAAATTCAGAAGATTAAGGATCCCTATCGACGAATGCAGTTAGCAGCTGAAAACATTGATGAGAGGCGACAGATTCGTGATAAGTTGCGACGATTTATAACCTTGTCAACACCTCGACCATATCGTGTGCGCGCTGAGCGATTATTTGACTTCATTGATCCACATGTGAAGTTCAATGAGAGAGGGGAGATAATAGATGAAACAACTGGTGATGTTATTAGAAATAGTCACATAGATGACCTTCTGCAATATGCTGTTAGAGATGTAAGGCGAAAACTAGGTGCACCACAAGGGTGGTCATATTTTCAGAAAATTTTATCTGATCAAAATGTACCACACAATATTATTGGAGGACCAACTGTGAATGAGTTGGACAAGGGTCACTTACAAGATGAAACAAAAAGTAAAACACCCACGATGGCGGTCAAGCGAGAGCTTCATGATCCCAATGATCTTCAACCAAAAAGAGCTACTAGGCGCTCAATGCGTGTTGGAAAGGATTATAGTAAATATTAAGCAAATATAAATTAAGCTTTGCTTCTCATCATGTCGCTACAAAAGTTTTGCTGCTGTTTGAAATCTGCGCTCGAAGGTAAAGGAGAAGAGGGAATAGAGGTTGATATCAATTGTGTTAGCAGTTGCTGTGGGAGTAATACGCGTGCAAATCAGAACAAAGACGATGAGTACAGCAGTGAAACTCAGAAAGATTTATTACGACTTAAATCACCCCGCAAGTTTCAGTCGTCCGGAGGTTCTAGCTCGTGCAGCAGGTGTGGGGATAGAGAAAGTCAAGAAGTGGTTAAGGAGTCAACCGACTTACACTCTTCACAAAAATGCGAGAAAGCGGTTTCCAACGAGAAAATATGTTGTTAACAATATAGATAGTCAATGGCAAGCGGACTTGGCTGACATGCAACAGATATCACAGTACAATGATGGCTATAAATACATCTTAACCGTAATAGATATTTTATCTCGCTATGCTTGGGCACGTGCGCTGAAATCTAAACGAGGACCAGAAGTTGAAGCGGCTTTTCAGAGCATTTTCGATGAGGGGCGTGTTCCGCAAAGAATACAGACCGATCAAGGGAAGGAATTCGAAAACTCTCATGTTCGAAGTCTCTTTAAAAGTCATAATGTGGAATTGTTTAGTGTCAAAAGTGCTTATAAAGCTGCCATGGTTGAGAGATTCAATCGCACACTGAAGACAAAAATATGGCGCTATTTCACTGCAAAAAATACACATGTTTGGATAGGTGAGCTGCAGAAATTTGTTAAGAATTACAATGAAAGCTACCATCGAATCATTAAGATGAAACCTGTCGATGTTACCCCAGATAATGCGATGGATGTATGGCTTCGATTGTATGATAAGAAAGCGAAAAACATTTCCAATGAAAAGAAAATAAATGTTGGTGATAGAGTTCGGATTTCAAAGGTTAAGTCTACATTTGAGAAGGGGTATCTACCTAATTGGACTGAAGAAGAGTTTTTTGTAGATGAAGTAAATACAAAATTTAGACCCACCATGTATAAATTAATAGATTACCATGGCAATCCAATTGAAGGAAAATTTTACTCTTATGAATTGCAAGTAGTAGACAGAAGTGAAGAGGTGTATATGATTGACAAAATAATTAGGAGGAAAGGTCATGGCAATCAAAGGAAATATCTAGTTAAATGGAAAGGATATCCTGATTCATTCAATAGCTGGATAACGCACCAGGATCTACAAAATGTGGAGGTGGGAGACACTCGTAACTTTTAAGCTAATATAGCATGTGTCTTCTTACATATATGAGTTTAACATGTCTACTAACTTCAATATCATTCTTCCAAGCAATAGCAACCCCAAGATATTCCCAAGTAACAAACCATCTCTATACTCTGTTGAATTCGCTAATCCAATTACTCTGCATGGACCCCATGAAGTTGCTCTAACTGAAATTACTTATTACAACGATATCAGTTTGCTAAAGAACAACTATTTTGAATTACATAAAGAAGTACGAGAGAAGGATGATTGCTTTCGCATATTTCAAAATAGTCTACATGGTACATGGGCTTTTCATCATCTAACTTTACATCCTTTTTCAACATCTTTACCATCTGTCCAAAACATGATTAAAATTCAAAAGGCATTTGCAACGTCAACTTTTGATTCTAAGGTTCCCACAATGAGCTTGCAAGATACAGAAAAGGAAATCGGTAGAATGTTTGAACGAATAAATGATCTCTTCAAGCTGACTTTGAATAAATTCTACAAACCAGTCATAAAGGGGTCAACAAAATTGATGAAGGAAGGGAAGCATGTTCTTCTTGTATTAGGTAAGGATTTGAGTCATACTTTTGGGTATTCCAGAACAACTTTCTCATCAAGGTATTGGTACAATGGACGTGGGTGGAATTCGGAGAGGAAAGTCACTGATTTTCAATGTAGAATTGTGCCATTGTATGCATTACAAAAGAGGAGCATCCGAGTAAAAAATAAATTTGAGGTCATTAGAAGTGTTGAAGACTTTGCAAGAAAGTTTCAAGGATCAGTGCCAGAAACGTTAATGACTTGTGAATATAAGAAAGAGAAAGTAACTTTATTTACTGTTGAAAAGGAGGTAGAATTTATTGTTTTTACTAAAAAGACACCATTGGAAAAGTCTGAGTCCGCTGTTATTGAATTCGGATCTGAAATGATTGGGATGTTTAAGGGCCTTGAAAGCGCACCTTGGTTGACAGAGTTAAATGATACATTCAAGGTTCAATTGTCCTCTTCTAAACTCAAAGCATCAACAAATGCTTCATGGGATATCCACGTATACAGCGAAGACATATTGGGTGATGAATTGTCTACTTCCAGTGAACTTGTAAAAAGAGTTAATTTGAACATTGAAAGCTTGAAAACGCCATCTGAATTGTGTACAAAGTTAAATGAGTTTGGTGTAGATTACCTTGATGCAGATGAATATCACTTTTCTTATGATCCACATAAGAAACGCATGATTCTAAAGGTAGGGAAGAACTCTCTTATCAAGCTGGATAGCGTGTTAACGTCCACATTGGGATTCTCAAAATCAACTATTTATGAAGGCTCATCAATAGGCGATACAGCCCCATCACTAGAGCGTGATATAAGTAACTTATACGTCTATTGTAACATTATTGAATATACAAGGGTTGGCGACATTGAGGCCCCACTTCTGCGCACATTTCCTCTCTCATCCGTAAGGAAGCAACTAATCAATCGAGAATTTATTAACACGATGTATGTACCAATGAGCAGAAATGTCATCAATAGAATTGACATATCAATTCATGATGATACAGGTGAAGTAGTACCATTCTGTGGTGGTGTTACTGTTTTAACACTACACATCAGGACACGAGATTAAGGCTTTACGCTATTGTGGGATCTATAATTATCTACAGGACATAATGTCAGGCATTTACAGTGGTCCATCCTATCAGAGCGGCTATCCCGTGTTTGCTGGAGGTAGACGACAAGTTGGAGGAGGCATATTCGGTGCACTAAGACGTATGGTTCTCCCAACACTCAAAAAGTATGGCGTACCATTCATGAAGCGGGTTGGAAACAGAGCTTTAGACTTTGGTGCAAATGTTGCAGCTGATGCACTTCAAGGGGAGAATATCGGTGAATCCATGAAATTGCGTGCACAGCAATCTGCCATAGACGCATTAGATGATTTAACAAAGACGAGGCGTACAGTTCGGAAGAAACGTAGGAAGTCAAGACAAGTTGGATCAGGTCGAGTTACTAAGCAAAGGCGTAGGAGAAGTAAAAAGCCCACCAGAGCAGCACGTTCTAAATCAAGACGTCGTGTGAAAGCAAGAAAGCGCAAACGAAATTCCACAGCGACTGGAAACAAGTCAAAACGAAGGAAGACAACATATTTGTAAAGCTAATACGATGCAGAGTATCAATTCGGCTTTGTGTTTCTTCGATTCACCACCTCATCAAACTGACATTATTTCCTCAACTATTGTTGATATAGTCCCCACAACAAATATCGATGGTAACCAACAGCCTATTCAGTTTGATATACCTGGTAATCCTCAAGATTATATTGACTGTCAATCCATTGATTTAGAATTGTGTATACAAATTAAGAAGACTGATGGTACCAATATTGATTCAACTAAGGATAAAGTGGGATTGACAAATCTTCCTATTGCCAGTCTATTCTCAGATGTGTATTTAATATTGAATGACAAACAGATTGAAGGAGGGGATCGAGCATATCCCTATGGAGCATACATAAATACAATGACGCAATTTCAGAAGCAAGCTAAACAGTCACACTTGCAAGTTGCCGGCTGGTATGATGATCAGCAAGGGAAATTTGATGAGGTTTCAAATGGAGGTTTAAAAAAACGAATGGAATGGACAGCAGATTCAAAGGAATTATACTTGAAAGGACCTGTCTATCTTGATTTCCTTCGTCAATCTAGATATCTACTATCACAGGTTAAAATGCAAATAAAATTTATTCGTGCAAATCCTGAGTTCGCGTTAATGGCTTTTGGAGCTACAAACTATCAAATCAACATAAGTAGTGCCGTGCTCAATGTAAGGAGAGTAACAATGAACCCGTCAGTCATCAACGAGCATGCGACAGGATTGAGGAAAAGCAATGCAATATATCCAGTTAATCACAGTGTGTTAACAAACTTCACAATTGGTGCGGGATCATCCTCTCATGCCTACCCAAATCTTTTTCCCACTGCGATGCCGAAGGCGGTGTATATCACATTTGTGGAAAATGAGTCATTTATTGGTGCTTTTGAAAAGAATCCATTTAATTTCCAACACTTTAACGTTAGTAAACTAGCACTCTATCAGGATGGAAAATTTGTTGCTTGCAAAGCTTATGAGCCTAATTTTAAAGAGGGTAAATTTGCACGTGAATATGGTTCTACTTTCACTGCACTGAGCATGTTTAACACAGATGATTCAAATGGAATTACAATGGATATGTATAAAAATGGTTACTTCTTCATTATATACAATCTCACAGCAGATGCAGATCTAGGCGGTGAAAGCGTAGGAGTTACAAAGCCTGGTAATCTACGACTAGAGGTGTCATTTGAGTCACCTTTGAAGAAAACAATTACTTGCCTCATTTATGCTATCTATGATAGCAAAGTTGAAATAACGAGAATGCGAGACGTAACTGTCAGCTATCAGAGATGAGTAACTTAAGCAACATACAAATCTTGAGGAAAATGGGAAATGCTCATCCCTACTCCAAGTCAATATTTCTTGATGTCTTTTCTAGAGATAATTTACCTAATTCAATTCCTTTCTATCCTTGTTCGCTTATCATCAATACGGACAGCAACAATCTTCCTGGTAAACATTGGGTTGCAGTGTACATCAATCGCTATAAAGTGGCTGAATATTTTGACTCTCTTAATCTACCTCGCTTACATGACATTGCATTATGGATGAATAGGTTCTCCTGGACGATTAAGAAAGTTACATCGTTTCCACTTCAAAGCAATGTATCTCTCATGTGCGGCGGTTATGTGCTATATTTCATCAACGAGAGACCATTGAAAAATAACTGTAAAAGTGTTTTACAACTTTTTTCGAAAGACTGCTATAAAAATGATGTAATTCTTACAAAGTATATTGAAACTGTTTTGTAATAAAGTTTTATTTTATATGTAAATATCCTTGTTTTATGTTCCAAATCGTTGGGTTTAGAGGGAAAGCAAAACATGTTTACATTTCAATATGTATTTACAAATATACAGTTCTTTTCTAAATATTTACATAGCTACAATGTAGATTTCACAAATATTTTTCTCAAATCACATAGGATGGGAGGAACATCATTTATGTCTTTAATGCCGGTTATCACAATCTTTCCATTATGGAATACATGAACATGATATGGATGCCAGTTAGTCATCTGTGCTGCTGGAAATAGTTCCACTTCATAAGTGAGATTATTTGATGATGTGACTTTACGAAAGTCATAATGATAGTTCAATTCACATAACACAGTCATTGTCTTCACTTCCCATTCAGATAATGAGTCACTAAGTAAATTTTCCAACGTAGAATGTAGATATGGTAGATCACCATCAGTGAAGCCACCAACACACTGGATTGTTCCATTTGGAAAGAATAGGATAGTCACATATTTATCCTTCCTCTGTATCCTCCATGTTAACATTGAGGGTCTTCCCAGATGTAGATTCGTTGTCGGCTTCATCTTGTGTTTTATTAATAACCATTGCTTTCGATTGGGAATGTTCCGCTCGATTTCTTGAAGATTGAGTTTTGAGTTTACTTTTGTAGTTAACATGCGATTCACGACTTCCATCCGCTTGATGTCCTCCATCCTTAATGAATGAAATCATATGTGGTAGTATCTCTTTTGTAAAGTTTCTCCATGTGACGTCACTGAAACGGAAAAATCGATAGTCAATATCTTCTCTCTTTGGTGAACAGACGTATAGCTTGACGGTAGAGTCACACTTTATCCATACCTTTTGATCGAGGGGAATCTTCATCCGTGTCTTATGGTTGTCAATCAGATCAGCGAAGTCTTTCAGTGAAGGTAATGCGTCAAGGCTAATGCAAACGCCACGATGTTTTCCACCACTATTTGTTATTAAGTGACGAAAGACTACTTTCTTAGAATTTGTTATGTGAATGCTTTGTGAGTCATTTAATTTCCATGTTCTAATGTAATGAGGCATGTTTTCAAATATAAACCTAAATTTATTTGTTTGCATAAAGCTTGCTATTTTACATCTCAACATATCGGAATGATGTTGAGTGCTACGTCTTCAATTCATAGTAGGACTACCTATGTTTTAGTAATTATTTCTACACATCGGAAAGATGTAGAAATTTCATTTTATATTTAATCTACCTATATATTATTAAGCATGACTACGCAGAAATGTAGTGATTGGTTAGTTTACTTTGTTAAATTTCTTAAACTTCTACGTCACCTGTAGCAGGAAGGCATCTCCTTCTCTTTGAAGGTGGGGGAAGACCTAAACTATAGTGTCCATATGGTAGAGATAGATTTTTATTTAACCAACAGCGCTTATCCTCCCAAAGTGAAAGTCCTCGCTTTCTAAATGATTTTGTAGTGACTACGTGATTTGTTGAATTTATAATTGTCATTTCCTCATTTGTATCTTTCTCACTGTAGTACACAGTCCTATAATCATTATGTTGTAATTTTTTAACTGCAGCTCTCTGCACTCCTTTTGCCCGCTTGATGCTATCACAAGTTGAATCTAGATATTTCATTGAATACATTTTTGGTTTTAGCAAGATCATTTCCTCAAGCAACTTTCCCGCACACTCATCCTTAAAACAACCTAATCTGGCTCTGTTTGTTACTGAGTATAGTCGGTGATGACTGTCATAGTTTGAAGAGTCAAATTTTTCACCGAAATATAGCAGTACATCCTCCAGGCTGACAGATGGTGAGGTGTACAAACATAGGAAAAAACTATCGGTATCACCTCCACAAAGCCGCGTTCTATTTATCAGTGGACATCTTTTTAAATCATTGTAGTATAACTGGTACATTTCCAATTTGCTGTAGTCAAGTACCGCTTGACCAACATAAATCAATTTATTCAACATTATTGAAGGTTTATACATTTCCATACCAACTAGATCTTCATCAAATATCTTATGCTGTACATAGAGAGGATGATTTGATAATTTTCGACATTGTTCCACGCTGTTTACTAATTTGAATTTTCTCCTTCGTCTTACATTTTCCATTGTTTTACCATATAAAGAATTATTTTTCAACTTATAAAATGACTTTTCAAAGTTGGTACTTGATTGAGCTCTCTTTTGTGAATTCATATCAATGTACGTTCTCAACCATGGCTTTTGTGTGAACTTTATACCGTTGTGAATTTCTGTGATTTTCATACCCATGGATAAATAAAATTTTAATATTGAATAGTGTACAACATAATTTTCCCTATTGAATTGATGAAGCAAGAGTTTTTTAGTTGAACTGAATTTAGTGTCTGGTCTTATTTTCCTATGTAAATCCTTCATATAAGTTGAGAACATATTTTGCTCTACGGTCTGCATCTCTGGCGCTAATGGGAAATCGGCAGTGTCATCATGTATGTTTGCAGGATATTCTAAGTTCAAATCAAAAATATAGCCAATTTCACCATCATCATCGATAGCTTGTATATTTTCTTCGTTTAGAAAATAGCTTACTTCACTATCACTCAACCATTTAAAATTTGAATGTGGTAGACTCTTACTGAGCGAAGAACCGTAAAGGTTATTGACATCAATGTAAGATAAGTGACGACTTTCATTTGTATTATTTTGTAATTCCGAAATGCGTGCACGTGCTCTGTGAATGTTCGTAAAAGTCATTCCACCCCTTATTCCCCTTTCGAAGAGATTATACATACTTTCGTCTTGTATGTAGTGTGGAGGATCATTAGATGTTAAATTTAAAGCTGAAGTAAAGCTAAGATGTGGAAGGCTAACGAAATGGACAGGATCTACTTCATCTTCACTTTGACTTAGTGACCTAAAAACTTCAAAAATATCTGTCAGTAATAATACATCCAGTTTCAAATATGCAAGCATGTAATCACCAAAATTGTTACAATTGAAAGCAAACCACGCATTACTAGCGTGCTTATATTCTTCATCTGAACAATGTTCACGAGTGAGATCATTATAAAATTCACATTGTGGTGGCAGACATTTTTCTGACAATGTATTTAGACTTTTGAAATAACAGTAGGGAAACACTCCCTTTTGATAAAGAATATCATCTGTTAACAGGGGAAATTCATTTCTTAGTTTTTCTACATGTTCATAAACTTGCAATCCTCTTGCTAACTCACTCAATGATGCACTTAAAAATTGATAAGAATCTAAGAATTTTAACTTGAAGTAGATTGTTTTTCCTTTGTATTCGTTTACAGGGACGCTGGCGGATAGAGTTATATACTTTTCAGCTGTTGCTGCTACTACTTCCAATTTCCATGACTTCTTCTTTCCAATTGCTTTATAGCAAACGATATGACTATCATAATTCTTAAAATTATGGAAGAAGATGGGTAGTTCCCGCCTATTTAGTTTTAATCGAAGATTGCATTTACTGCATATTGTTTGTCTATATCTTCCTGTTAAATGGTCGTGATCTCTTACTTTTATGCAATCATCACTAAATACAGCTTTACATTTATTACAATTTTTTACATTTTTATGTTTTTCTTCTTCATCAGAAGAAAGAGACATTGGTTGCCGGCTTATTGCACGCTGATTATCATATAAGTTTTGAGCTATATTTTCTAGGTGATCCAAGAAGTCCATAATACAATTCTCTCCTTTGAAGACATAATATTTGTTTTCAAATCTGGACTGGAGAGCTTTATGCCAAACATGATAAACACCAACTGCTGCCGGTTTGTGTACTTTATTATCGATGTAGCACTCTATATCTGCATAAACAACTAAAGGAGGACTTAATTGATATTCCATGCTACTTGTGCTTACCTCTAGTTGTTTAGGCATTCTTTCTATTTGTGCCTTTCCACGAACACAAAATTGATAATGTCGCTCCAAAGTTGTCTTATATGTAAACGATTGGGTACATCGATCGCAGAAATGTTTATATCTTCTATTTATTTTTCTATATAATCTTGATAGTTTTCTGATTCCACAATAGTGTGCACGTTCATTGTTTATAATTAGTAGTATATTCACAGTTCGTTTACCAATAAAGTTGCTGCTATATCGAACACCTTTTAGTCCTTTTTCGTAAAGGTGAATGTTGATTTTAATGTCATTATTTTTCTCAAACTTAGGAATATCTTTAATTGATACGGGTGTAGAGATGTCATTCATATTTAGTTCAGATGTCCATTTACTATATGATTTTATCTCATTCCTAGAATATGATACATCATTGTAATGTAGCATTGATAGAACTGAATACAAGAAACAGTCATTTGCATTTGAATGTACATTAATTACAGCCTTCGAATCTTTCAAACTCTTTGGTAGATTAAATACTTCTCCACCAGAAAGTAATGGACTAGTAATAACATTGAATTCTATATTTAGTATTTCATCTATAACCCAATTGCTACCCTTATTTGCAAAAGCTTCAATATGACTTGAGAGACTATTTAAGTTATCTTGGAACCATGTATCATAGTCATAAATATAGTTTGTGGATGATGAAGTAAAGTGTGCGAGAAACGTTTCATCTTCCTGAGGATTTGATCGCACATAACGAATTTGTGCTACCAGACGACCACGTAGTTGAAAATTTTCTAGAAGGTTTGTCACTAAGTTCTCTAATATAGATCGCATACTTAATAAAAAGGAAGTTATATCTACTGTGTGTGCTGATGGTGTGATGTCGTATACACGAGCATGACCGTTGAGCGCGCTTTCGCTGAGACTTACAGTTCCATGATTATTTTGAATATTCATCTCACTATTTGTATTATGCATATTCATATGCTGACGGAATTTGCTTATAGAATTATACGTTTTACCACAGCGGGAGCAGCATTGCATAAAGATCAAACTATTATTTGAAGCGCTGATTGGTACATATCTAGACGTTGATTCAGCAGTACTAGATTTGGGTATTTCACTATCATTAGCTGAGATACTTCGAGGATTTGAATTTAAATTACAATTACTTGGTTGCTTATCACAGACTAGATTGTGTCGCTTTAGATTATCCTGTCGTTTCGTTTCATATGGACACTTCCTACACTGATAAGTTTTTCCTAACTTACAAAACTTTTCATGGCGTTGCAAATTACTATTAAGAGTAAACGTTTTTCCACATTTAGAACAGACAACCATGTTTATTAAACTGGTGAGGATTATAATTTTGCAGACTATATATATATTTTTATCATCCTATGACGTCACAACGATTACTAGCCAATGACATTTGTTCCAATCTACGATGAAATAAGAAGACAGGACTTGTATCAAATTCTTTTTCCATTAAGTTAAAAAGTCAAAGTAAAAGAAATTACAACTTTTGACACTTTATCATGTCACTGTGTGAGAGTTTCACATGCTGGCACTGCTCGCAACAGTCGGACGTTTCCTCCATCCGAGTCAATCTAACTCGTGAAATGAGACCTTCACGATATACGATGTGCATCAGTGTCTCACGTTCGAATTGCCGATTGCCTCGGGCTACAGAAGAGGACAATAGCAAGTTTGACTGTGTCAAATTGCGAACAGACACAATCAAACCCCTATTCTCCTCCCTGAGCTTGCTCTCCCGCTGTTCAGCCATCCGAAGTCGTTGCTGGCACAACTTGAGTTTCTCCTCCAGTCGCTCATCACCTTCTAACGTTTCGTCAAGGTCCACATTATATTCCCGCAGAGGTAATGGAGCGGGAGCAGGAACAGGGACCGGATCGGGAGTAGGAGCAGGATCAGGAAAAGGGACTGGAGCGGGAGCAGGAGCAGAAGCAGGATTAGAAGAAGGGATCGGAGCGGGAGCAGGAACAGGTGACGTAGTAGGAGCTCGTGGTGGTGTGAGAACTCCTCGATGTTCGAGGATCGGCGTGAAAGGAAGCCGAGCGCTACAGTTTGGCGACGCCCGGATCCGCGAGAAGGAAATCTCTTGAGATGCGAAATCAATCACATGCTGAAATGAGAAGAAATAATTGTTTACTATCTATATGTCCTTATAATGAGGATAGAGCAATATAGATCTAACAAAATTTATAAAAATCATACCTCAGGAGTGACACTTGACGGATTGTCCCGAAACGAATTGTTCTGAAAATAGATAACACTGCTATAATTTTGAACCACATTTAACAAGAGAAATCATGAGATTTAGTTAATAATTATGTTATGTAGTCATCGTTAATTTCGATACTTACAAGAGAGCGTCTTGTGTCATCCTCATCAGAAGATGATGTCGCCGATGACGTAGTGGACGTCTCATCCGATGAAGACTCCGATGAGGACTCCCGTATCGTGTACGGACGCTCTTCATTGTCCTCAACTGATGTGGTCGTAGCCGGAGTTGAGGTGATGCTAGCAGCTCTGGATTTTTTCAGGGATAGGGATCGCATTACCTGAAGCGGTAGAAAAAGATAGAATGTTAACTGAGCAAATGGATGATGTATGATACATTAACAAGTGACGAGAGGGACTTATGAAAACGACTATAACAACTGTACTTACGGGACGTGGAGTACTTGACTCTTCTACCGCACTCAGCTTGGGAACCGGTGGTAGAATTTTGAACAGCTGCAAAGAGAATTAACGCATTATTATACATTGAGGGTGATTAATTTTTATCAACATGTCTTACATTTTTCACTTGAGGCAACTGTTTGTCAACCTTTGTCTTCTTCTTCGCTGGAGGCCTCTCACACTGAAATGTTTTTGAAAAGTTAAATTTACTTCATACATAACGAAACAAATGTTCTTAACATCAATCATTTTTATTTTAAATTTAACTTGTACAGTTATCGGCACTCACCTCTAGATCGCTTGATGAAGAGTCACTATCAATGAATGCTCTTGATTTGAACTTTTGCTTTCTTTTTGTGGGAGGTTTTGCTGGTTCGGAACATTGGCTGAGTACTCCCTCTGCAGCCCTATCCTCCTTCGCGAAAAGCCTTGCCAATTTACTTTTTTCATCCTTTGAGGTTAAATTGCGTCCACCTCTGCCGTTTTCCTGCGCGCAGGATGCGTGTCTTCTGATGAAATCCTTAGACTTGTCGTCATTTGCCATTTCCGTGCTTCGCACGTAGGACCGACAGGTGAGGCAATATACGTAGGTGCAGCCCTCCTTAAAAGTACACTCCTTGTGACCACTTTTACTGGCATGTCTCACCGGCTGCTTACATGTTTCACAAAAGTGAAATATTAACCGCTGGCGTGCGAGGCTTGCATGACGAACCATTTCTGTAAGTCATGAAAAGCGTTTGTTATTATTTTATCTATTAGCAAATGTGAATATCATTTAAGTGACTATTGCATAAATATTGGAAAGTAATTCTACAGTCATTAATTTTCTGACAGAGATATATATTTTTCGAGATAGAAACCGAAAGTCGAAATGTTGAATTTATCTTGAAAAGGGTTGTTTACATATTAACATGAAATTGAAATCAGCTGATGTATTATTATTTTATTTCGAAATGAAATCATAGAAACGAAACTGTTGTTTTGAAAAAGATAAACATTTCTAACTTTGGTTAAACAACTTTTAATTTGTAAATGGTCCACAGACTATCACTTTGAAAACAAAATTAGCATTTGAATTATTTACAAATTTGAAGCACACTTTGGAAATGTCTATCTTTATTTAAACACTTCATCATGTAAGCTTGTGTGCTTTATAAGTTTTGAAAATGCTATAATTAATTATGAAAATTAATAATTCTGTTTAATAATATAACATATAGTGTTCCTAACTTAAGATCCAGCCACATGTTTTAAACTAACTGGTTATAAGAACTTAGTAATGTTCCTACTCCCAAACTATATAAAGTAGTGAATAGAAGAATGTAGAACTCACTTCAGAATTGTAGTAATAAATCGAGAAAACGGAGAGACGGAGAACGAGGTCTGCTATGCACACAGAATAATTCAAAAATGAGTGAAGAACGGAGCTCTACAACTTCTTTATATATGATTCTAACAAAGGAACCATGAACAAAGACCGGATGTCATCATAACATCACATTGGTATAGAAAAACAAACTGTTGAATTCAAACAAAACTAAACAGCTGATATATTTTAATGATGAAATAGAAAAGTGCCATCAAAGTCTTTGATGCTAGAGTGGTACATGTAACCGCGAAGTTAAACCAATTAACATGTGATGAAGATGGATCCCCTGCAGTTCTAAACATTAAAAAATCTACTTAAGTTAAGGATTTCATCTAAATTCAAATAATAAAGAAAAAGTCATTAAGTTTTAAGAAGTTAAATCCAGACTGCATCATGAAACGCGCAAAAATCGAAATTTGAATTTCGCGCCAAATTTCGTAAAATCAAATTTCGCGCCAAATTTCGAAAAATCAAATTTCGCGCCAAATTTCGAAAAATCAAATTTTGCGCCAAATTTAAATTTAATGGCATCTAGGGTTAGGGTTAGGGTTAGGGTTAAGGTTAGGGTTAGGGTTAGGGTTAGGGTTAAGGTTAGGGTTAAGGTTAGGGTTAGGTTTAGGGTTAGGGTTAGGTTTAGGGTTAGGGTTAGGTTTAGGGTTAGGGAAGCAAGAAGAGTATCTATGGCACCCGGAACCCATGGGTAAATAAATTTTCGAGTGCGCGAAGCGCACGAGAAAATTTATTTACCCTATAATCCGAAAAATTTCGAGGGCGCGAAGCGCCCGAGAAATTTTGAGGCCCCCCCCCCCGCCGTGTATGAAGTGTATGAAGTGTATGAAGGTCAAAGGTCAAGTCAAAGGTCAAGGTCAAGTTCATGTGGAAGTTTATGCATTATGGTCATTTCGAGTGATCAAACTTTAACTTTGAAAATTTTCAAAAACTTGAAAACTTAGTTATTTTTGAGAAAAAACTTAGAATTTTTCCAGTTGCATACACTTGCATACAACAAGGATTTTTTCATTGAATAGGTACATATGCTATATCATTCGAATGCTCTTTTCATGCTGATTCTAATGGTGTATTGTATGACACATGTATGACACCATCCGAAGCAGCTATAGCCCTTTGAAAGATAGATAGAATTTAGTTGAGAAACTTAGAAATTGAAATCATAAATTTTTCTTCCTGCATACACTTGCATACAACAGGGATTTCTTCATCGAATGGGTACATACCTTATATCATTAGAAAGGTCTTTTCATTCTCTAGCTGATGATGTATTGTATGCAATATGTATGATATCATCCTAAGGTGAAAAAAAGCATTAAAAAAACACTGTAAATCTATTCAAACTTTCATCCAATTTGACTATCATTTGAATTACACATTAATATTCATTTCAAATTTGTTCTAGTACGTTCGGTGCTGTTTCAAAGTCTCAAACAAGTGATTTGAAATATATATCTTCCAAATATTAAACTTAGAAATACTTATAGGTAGCTATTTCAGAGATGAATATATCTATCCCCAGTTCCCATTCAAATCCTATTAGAAATTCGATTTGTGAAATTATAAAAACAAGATTGTTCATTTATGTAAGTGTTATTAAAGATAAAAATTACATATTGTCAATATTGGGGAAAGGAATCACTCTCTTCAGGTCAACTCGAACACATACTCTTGTCTTTTTGGGGGCACCAGGGCAGCGGCGGGGCGTGGCTGGATCTATTATGCTGAACTCCAGCGCAGTGGTCAAATCCCTTTCTTCAGGTTCCAAACGCACACATATCTTTTTCGTCCTTGTTTTCCGTGGAGCGTTACGAACGTGACTTCCACCACGTGTCTTTATTGTTATAAGAGCTTCCAGCGGTGTTTCGATGAAGCTCCTTAGAACCACGCTTTCATCATCTGATGATTCTGTAATCACGGGTCCTGTTCCCAACACTATGGGTTCGCATGGCGATTCCATCTCTTCGACAGGAGAAGCGGGAGGTGTTGTGGTACGTTCCATTTTTAATGTGATTAGAATAATATAGATAAAATAGCTATGGTACTTGAGGATTAGAACCTTTGATAAGAATTGGTACACAACTAGGACTTATATACTTTTCAAACAAAGGAATTCCCAACAGCCAATCAGAGAGGTTCCGATTTTCCCTAAAGGGATATATAAGGATGTAATTGTTCCAATTAAGCAAGTTCTAATCCTCGTGACTTGAGTAGACATTAAGAATCTATTACGAATCTATTTCATGATGAGTACCCAGAAACAACTGTTCTGTTACCAAAATGAAAGCCAAGTAATTATGGGTGGATCGTTGGATGCGAAGGTTAATTTGTGTTGCGGATGCAAAGTGGAACTCTGGAAGACTTTAACAGTGACAGCACTCCAAAGGAGAAAAGGACTGTCGGCGAAGTGTCCTATACACGAGTGTGATCACGACTTCACAAACAATGCAACATTCCTCGAATGGGCTGAGGACTTCTTGAAGTTAACGGAGTCCCCCGAGGGACGTGACTTACCTTCTTTCATTTTTTATGGTTAATTACATTTACATTGTAAACCTCTTGTTTTCATTTCGCAAATTCTGTAAATGGGATTCTGATTAGTAAATAATAGAACATTCATAACATAATTTCTGATCTGTAAACGCATTATGAAAATAAATAAAATTGTCATCATAGTCACAATGGCCACAATTGTCGCATTCGAGCAAGCAGTCTCAAAACAAACACCTGTTTAAGTACCGAAATAGATGTTCGCATCCCTATTCTAATTCACATACTCTAATTCAATTTCGGAACAAGCCGTTCCGAATCATTGAGTATGATCTCAATTCGCCTATCAATCGGAACGCGGTTCCTATTTACATGTTCCTATCCATGTTCGCATCCATTCGCAATTCGGAACATGTTCATATCCATGTTCGCATTCGCAATTCGGAACATGTTCGCATTGGCAATTCGGAACACATGTTCCAATCCATGTTCGCATCCACTATCAGTGCGTCCGCAATTCTAACTACTCAGAGGAAGATACAAAATTCAAACTTGCAAGTATGGGAAATTGGAAAGCAGCAGGCCTTGATAAAATACAAGTGTTCTGGATTAAGAAACTGAATAAGTTACATGAAAGACTTGCCAAGTACTACACTGAGTTCCTGCGGAATCCAAGTATGATTCCAAAATGGATGGTCAATGGTAGAACAGTACTTATAAAGAAAGACGAAGATAAACCTCCAACTCCAGACAATTTCCGGCCAATAACATGTCTCCCAACCCTATGGAAATTGTTCACTGGAGTAATAACAAAAAAGATAAACCAACATGTAAAATCACAGAAGATAATACACAGCGAACAAAAGGGCTGTCGTCCACACTGCAGAGGCACAAAAGAACAACTTGCCATAGACAGAACAATCACCGATGAAAGTAAAAAACGGAAGAAGAACTTGTCAATGGCATGGATCGATTATCGCAAGGCTTTCGATTCCATTCCACATTCATGGATCATGAAATGCCTTGACATGTACAAAATCAATAAGTCCATACAAAAAGTGATAATAACATCAATGAAACATTGGGAGACGAACATTACACATGGTAAGCAAGTTATTGGAGCAATAAAGATCAAAAGAGGAATCTTCCAAGGAGACTCACTCTCACCACTGTTGTTCTGCCTTGCAATAAACCCACTGAGTGAGATCTTACATGGAATAGATAAATCGTATGCACTTACAAGAGGAAGAAAAATCAATCATCTGCTATACATGGACGATTTAAAACTATACGGGAAAACCGAAAACGACATCAACTGCCTCATCAACTCGGTTAAGATATACAGCGATGATATTAACATGAAGTTTGGCGTCGAAAAATGTGCGCGACTTATAATCCATCGAGGGAGAGTAATTGAAACAGACGGATTTCAAGCTGAAGAAGCACTAATAAGGGATGTGACCCAAGATGGATATAAATACTTGGGAATTTCTCAGAGAGAAACCGTACTTGATGATGTGGCAAAAGCAAGGGCAACAAAAGAATACAAGAGGAGATTAAAGAAACTGCTGAAATCGAAGTTGTACGCCAAGAATATGACTGAGGCTATAAATG
The DNA here is from genome assembly GCA_907163375.1 of Prostheceraeus crozeri. Lineage (NCBI taxonomy): Eukaryota > Metazoa > Platyhelminthes > Polycladida > Euryleptidae > Prostheceraeus > Prostheceraeus crozeri. The sequence goes on along the minus strand of CAJQUW010002068.1, from coordinate 66,252 downwards.
CATATGCAGTACCCGTAATCAGCTACACTGGAGGAGTGGTGAAATGGACAGTGCAAGAACTAAGTGAACTCAACCGAAAGACACGTAAGATACTAAACATCTACGGTGCACTACATCCAAGAGCCGATATCGACCGTCTCTACCTACCGCGGGATCGGGGAGGTAGGGGGTTCAAAGATCTGGCGGAAGTCATAGAACAAGAAGACAGAAGCCTAACAGAATATGTACAAAACAGAAACGATGACCCACTGCTGGCAGTGGTTAAATCGGGCAATTTGTACAGGCAGCGACAAGATACCTTAGAAGATTGGAAGATGAAAGTTGTAGAAGATCGATACCATAAATGGAAAGATAAGATAATGCACGGACAATACACAAGACAAATGCTGGAAATAACATCTATGCAGGCTTGTTACGGTTGGTTGAAATCAGTCAATTTGAAAATTACCACAGAAGCGTTACTAACGGCAGCTCAAGACCAAGCCATCAATACGAAAGCACATGCAACATACATCCTGAAAACCAGCAATGATGCAAAGTGCAGAATGTGTAAGACAGCAGATGAGACAGTGTCCCATATACTCACAGGATGCTCAAAACTGGCATCAAAAGAGTACCTCAATCGCCACAATGAAGTAGCCAGAATGATACATAGAGACATCTGTCTACAGTATGACATCAGCGTATCAACAGAGCCATGGAAACACATGCCGATGCCAGTAGTTGAAACAGACATGGTGAAGATCTTATGGGACTTCGAAATAAGAACCGACAAGAACATTTCAGCAAGGAGGCCCGATATAGTGATAGTGGACAAAGAAGAGAAGATGGGATACATAATCGATATCGCCGTTCCCGAGGATAGAAACATATGCAACAAAGAGCGAGAGAAAATAGCAAAGTACCAAGACCTGAAAATAGAAGTACAGAAGCTGTGGAAGATTAAAGCAAAAGTGATACCAGTAGTAGTGGGATCCTTGGGAGCCCATACTGACAACCTAAAGAAGTATCTCAAAGAGATTCCCGGTCGACACCAAGTACCTCAATTACTTAAGGCTGCCCTGCTCGGTAGTGCCTACATCCTTAGACGCACTCTGGATCTCCCTGAGTCCTGGTAGGATTCCGAGGTCCTGAGTTACAACCGACCATTGTGTGGTCGTGATCCAAAAAAAATAAAAAATAATGATGTTTATTAAAGTGAATGAAAATCATGCATATGCAAATGTACATAATGCAAATAGACTTAAAGTTAACATACAAGAATGCAAAGTAGGGCACACGCATCACAAAGTACTGTTAGCTTGGTACAAAAAGGGACAAAAGAGGAAGCCCGACGTTGAGTCCTACACAGTGGCAATTCAAGGTGTTGAGAATACAACAGACGTCGAGGAACGAGCCCGTTCAAGACGTTATTGAGGTTGATCATATCAATGAATGTAGTCAGAGCTCTCCTGTTTCTTCGAACTTCGAGGCCTTCAAGGCATTCATCCTAGCAATCATTGCCGCAAATGATTCGATGGCGGAGTCTTTGCAATTTCATTAAATAGTGTCGGCTCTTCTTATTGATTCCAACATATAATGGTGAGTTGAATTCGACGATGGAGCGAATATACGCGTTGTAAGTCATTATCAGATCTTTTTTTGAGATTCCACAGATGCCTTCATCTATCATTTCAATTTTTAAGGGATGCATTATACTGCAAAATATCATCCCAGCACTACTTATAAATGTATTGGACTGATCGCTGGTTATTGTGCCTCTGATTGCACTTGATAATTCGGACTTTCAATTGCCCCACATGAATATTAATTGTATCCAGAGTTTATGAGAAAACCGATTATGCCAAAACTGAAAACTTCATTATTAGTTTCATACCCACAATATGCACCGTTTTTCCTAACAGTGTGTGAATACATACAAAATTGGGATATAAACAAAAATAATCTGTCAGTGAAAAAGCTTCCAGTCACGTGAGTTTATGAACAGAATCTTTCCAATCTCAATCCACTAACTTTGTGACCACGTTTGAATTATGAAGAGATTAACGAAAACCGGTGGGGAACCATAAATATTTGTTTAGAAATTTATGCTTTTGTATTTGTAGTCTGGTACTTATGCGCTTCATTCCTCCTAAGATTGTGCGTGCGTTATTGGACTATAAGTTGAATGGTACAGTGATGCTTCAATACTTGTTTCATTGCTTACTCAATTTATTCAATATCAGTCATAATAAAGCGGTCGGTCATTTTATATGATAAACTATTAGCAGAAAACTCAGATTTCTATGCGATTGATTGAATTTAAGGGTTTTTAAATCACATGTCCTAATAATGCTGTGACTCCATACTGACAAGTACTTATTTCCAATGTCTATAAAATTGACTAAAAGAGCAATCTCACTATTTACATTGGTTCACAATTTCTAATTTTGGGAACACATCATATTTTTCAAAATAGCATTTTAGTTCATTGCTTTGTTATTCTTTATTTTAAAAATCAAATCTGTCTGAAGCATTTAGAATTCTGATCATCTATTAATCGGTGCAAATTAAAAGGATTCAGTGTCTATAACCATGTACTGACGAACTTTCACTTCTCTCTACAAGGGATAGCAATCATTTCGTATGATAATGCAGACATACTTCATCTAAAGCACTCTAAAAAGTGTTGATTTTTCAACATTTTCTTCTCCTAGGAGAACCAAATTTGTTTTTGAAAAACAATATGAAAACTTAGGTTTTTTGGAAAAATGATCAGGTTTTACCAAAAACCATAATTGGGTCTTCAAATTTTCATCTCATAGTTTGCTTCTTGCATGCCATATATATGGACGTTCAATTAGATTCAGGAGACCAATGCATGTAGCCCTGGATTTGTGAATGGATGCTTTTCCACCACATGCCTTCAGTCATTCTAACACCTTGGACCTATTTATCTGTCCATGTCCAATCTTAAAAGATTGTATACAGTTTTAACATAAGTTCGTGCATAATCATGACGTCATAATAGAAAATGATTTTCGCATCATTTCAAATGATTTATTTTTGTTTTTGTTATTTCTATTTTTTATCTCTGTAGGCAAAGCTGAGAGAGTTTAATTGAATGAATTGTTTTTCTGAGGATTTTATTCAACCGCGGCAAAGTTGCTACTTATGAAATAATTTTAAGTGTACAAGCAAACAAGTAGCCTAAGTCTTCTTAAACACAGGCTTCTTAAACGATTGGCAGAAAACCAAATTCACATTGAAAAGCCCAAAATCATTGTTGAAAAATCAATATGCTGTATAAACCAAAGAAAGCCAAAATGGCTTCTTAAAAACAACAAGAAATCTTTATTTTGAAGAGTAAATGTTATGAAATTTCCTAAGTCATTAGATCCAAGTATTCACACAAACCTAAGGTTGAACCATAAATTTACTGAATTCTGCCTTTATGAAATTTTAACCATGAAACTCGCATTACGAATTTTGACATTGCATGTTATGGCATTGATTTTTAAGATGACTTAAATCCCAATATGCGGCATGCGTGATGCTACTGAATACAAGAGATGTCATTTGCGTCATTTAAAGTCATTTAATTTGAAAATATTTTTGGCTTCATGACTTCCATTCGGACTCAAAATTGCTCGCAGATTAGATTTGGTCAAGGCAGATTTTCATAAAATTTCACTAGCACCAAATTTTTCGGAAGTTTTGCGAGGCTTTATCATACATGGTGTCCCTCATGAGCTCAAAACATTATTGAGGCATCGACAATCATCTTCGGCAGAGTTTTTGATTCAAATGACACAGGAATAATAGAGTCAGAGATTGACGCTATCAAAGGATCTATATATTGCTTGATTAAGTATAAGTTCCCATGAATATTCAACTTTTGTCTAAAGAGGCTACAGCTCCCCTCGCTTTGTGCAATTACTTCAATTACTAATATGGAATTGCGTGGCTTTCGGTCGATCAAAATGAAGAGTATATTACATGACGACAATAGCGAAGCTCATCGGTTACATATTGCTTATTAGTTTTTCATGAAAATTGCAGGAACTTCATTTTCTGAATAAAAACTGAAAATGATATCCCATGCAGAGAGATCTGACTAATAATTTGTTAGCAGAACATGTCCCAGAACTACATCAGTGATATTAGGATCAAATCTAATTCCACTAATCCCTCTTAAAAGTACAGCCAACAAGAGGAGGAGCCAAATGAGTCATGTACTTAAATATGATGAACAAATCCAATTTCTCAAGAATATAAAGGAGCATGATTCATGGTGAACTCCATCATAGCTAAAGCAATCATTTCAAATTCGTTTAGATAGAATGAAGGTTAATGTTACATAGGATTAAGTGAGCAATTAGACGGATGGCAAATAGCATGACCGAGGTAGAACAAGCATTAAAGATTATCTAATGCCATAAAGTTTAAATTTTACTTAATTATTCATGAAATCATTTGAAACATGAATGGAAATTTCAGAGCTGCACGTTTAATCGAAAGGCAAGTTTCAGGGAGATATGTTGTATTTGCCGATTGAGAATGGATAGCACCGTATTTGTGTATGTGAATATACATGACGTATACACATTAAACGCTGTTTATGCGATTGCATTTTCCGAAGTGTCAAGACTTTTTCATGTCAATGACTAAATAAGAATAGACTTTTCATTTTAGCTTGGTGGTCATCAAAATGGGAATGTTCGCATTAGAAATATGGGAATATACACGGTTCATCGGAAAGTCCACTTTAATTCAATTAGATTTTTCATAGGAAAATTTTGAAAATGCGACCACAAAATGAAAGGCATGCTTGGGAAGCAATGGTATAGTAGACGTTCAGGAAATACATGTATGTCTAGGAAATTCTGTTGCTCCCGTTTTTCGCTACCCCCTTTTAATAAAGCTGTCGCAAGTAACATATAATGCATAAGTACGATTTTGCGATTAACATAAAATTCACAGTTATAAGCACATTTGAGTATTTTGACTTGCAGCACTTGTTCCCCCTCGGCTTAAGAATGTAAGCAAGCTAAGGTAGGCCATATAACTAAGCAAAATAACTGCTGGCGACAATAACAGCCAGTTATGTTGCCCGCGTTATAAAATTTTCTTTGCGTTGTAAAAATCATAGAACAAGCTGAGCCAGATAATGATGTCTCGAGATGAACATTGGCCTGCTGGTTGTATGGAGCTTGTCAAGCAGAAGTCTGTCATCCATCGGTTGTTCTCGTCAATTGAGGAGATTTTTTTGATTTCTTCAATAAATAATCATTAATATTTTTTAATTAATATTCCCCCACACATCTTCATAGGTTGTTGCCTCAATCTGCAAGCTGGCACAGGAGAATCTTCAGTTAGTGTTTGGAGTAGCTGGCATTACCCCCATTTAACCCTATCCATACCGGGCTCTGAAGCGCATCGCCATCCCGGGGGGGGGGGGGCGATTCGTTCCCCCCTCCTTAACTTCTTAAATACTGCTCCGTTGTACATGAAATTTGAGGGTAGAATATTCTGCGTGTGATCTTTCTAACGGTGGTATCTGTTTTTTCTAATTCGTCCATCTTGATGCTTTAAATGGCGATTTAAAATTTGAACTTCAAAATTAAGCGGATTTTTTTATGTTTTCTTCTGATCGACTCCAAACATAGATTCAGTGCTTTTAGTTCAATGACGTTAGTGACACATACAATTAATGATCAGGAGAATGATGCTATTTGATGCTCTAAACTTGTTTGTCTACACATCATGAATCTAAATTCAAAATTTGAATATGTGATATTGCTTTTGTACTGTAGCCTGTAGTATCGCCTAGATCTTGATTAAATTTTTGGATGCTGATTCTTAGATGACCCTCCCAAATGTTATCGTCATTTTATACCCTTTAAACATCATGAACAATCGGCCAGAATTTGAAATTTAAATTTGAAACATTAGCCAAAATTTGATTTTTTAGAAAGTAATTGGAATTTGAATGTTGGAATGTTGCGCAACACTGTTTGTAGGAGGAATCTTAGTTCTATCTTTCGAAGCATTGATATTATCATCTCAGATGTATTCAGGAACTATTTGAGAGTTTACAAAAATAAATCATAAGCAGAAAAGGGAAAGTTTTCACTCAAAATTGACTACTTTTATTCATCTGTAGAAACAATTCAAGAGGTCTTGCTACCTTCCAATAATGTAATTAAGACTAATAATGACACTGAATAAGCAGAAATTTTCAAAACAATATGAACGAACACTACTTAGTTGCAACTTAGTTGACTCATTTCTACTGAAAAACAAATAAGTAGTATTTACATGACATTCAAGTTTGAATGACTCTTATCGATGTCATGTCTATAGTATCTTTGATGTCTATAGTATCTTGATGGTGCAATTTATGGACACCTAGTTGTGATGAGATGCAAAAAATTGATACTCAGCTTGCTTTGTCAAAACTTAGCACACCAGATGTTTGCAAAATCAGGCAAAATTCAGACTTTCAAAAAATGCATTTTTCAAAACGGGCCATAAATTTAACTTTTCCATGAACCAAATGCAACGATTTTCGGCGAAAAGTTAAGAAATACCCAGAAACTAAAAGTCACAAACGCCTGGGTCAATCGGTTCAGTTTTAAAAGTTCCACAACAAAAATGCGACAGGGCGCCCCCCCCCCCGGTATGGATAGGGTTAATGAGGGTATTGGGCCTAACAGACCTCCTGGTCAATGTGAACCCGGTAAAAATACGCATCAACGATCGTAAAAGTGTTTTTTACAAACCGTCAGACCTGTCACATTAATGTCAATCAGTCAAAGTGCTTTTCCATAAGTTTTGATACAGCTTTGGATCTGTATCCGTATATCTATTCGCTGCATTTTTGAGGATTTCTTGCCAATGCAGTTATCTACCATTCAAAGCAAGTATGTGGACAATTTGAGTCTTATTCTTTTACATGTAGTGCCCTCTGACGGCTCTGAAGGAATATCTGAGTTTTTGCATGGTGAAATTTCATGGGTATTTAATCAATCCGTGATAATTGAACTGAAAATGAATCGGCATAAATCTAAAACAGCAGGACTATTCAGGCTAAATGGGCAAGCAAATGCAAGTACATGCTGACAGTGCGAAATCCCTAACATTACTTTGGCAGACTATTCAAAATCATTTGACATGAAAGTTGTCGGCAAAGAAACTTTCGACGTAAAGCAACTCAAGATTCTGTGCTCTACACTTATCACGATCTTTCTCACCTTTCAGAGAAAATAATTGCATCCATTGTAAGCCTATAACTGTCTCATACGCTCAGTCCAATATATATCAGTGGTGTCGTCTCCGTGCCTGCGAGGCCTTCGCCGCATACCCAAAATTAATTATTTGCGTTCATAAAACAAAGGTTCAAATAGTTTTCATTTTTTTGTTTTTGAGAGCATCTTAACGTTTACATCTTTACACACACTTCAAGTCATTACTCTCAAATACGTTCCGAGCGCCAGCGCTCAGCTGTTAACTGCATGGATCTTCAAGCAATCAAACAATGCGCAGGAGATGTGATTATGCAGAAAACTCTAGCCACCGTACACGAAGTTTATGGCATTGAAGTAAAAACTGAACCACTCTCAAGGGATAGAATATCAGGAGGAGCACAAAAACATTTTAGCAGCCCTAAGTTTGAAGCATGTAAGTGATTGACAAGCTATAATAATCACAACAGTCTTTTGCGTTGGTGAGAGCTTCCTCGAGAGTGAATGTTCTCTATAGTAATCTCACCAAGGTGATCAAGCGTCATGTGAGAAATCAACATTACATTTTCATTGTCATTTGACATTTAAAATCTTGGGAAGACAAGAGTCGCGTTGACGAACAGTCAGCTTAGGATTGCATGCTTATTAGGCTGTTCAGAAAAAGAGGCTGTCAGGACTCATAGTGAATCACAATTCACATGCAGAATAGTCAACATTGGGTTGTCTAAGGACTTCAGTGTACCTTTCATTTAAATATCAGTATCTGTTTCTCACATCATTTCATTCTGTAGTCATGGATGCCAGCATGATTTGACTGTTCATGTACTTGTACAAGTGTTTGAAAATTCACTGAAATGAGGATAGTGTCAAATTAATTATTTTATGCAGTTCATGCTGTCTGCTACAGAAATATAGGAGTCCACTTTGGAGCGAAGGCTGTGGTCTGGGAGCACGAAACGCCACTGATATATATATATATATATATATATATATATATATATATATATATATATATATATATATAAATAATACAGTTTTGACCTGAAAGAAAAGTCAGCAATTATTCCCGACCGGTTTCGCCTGGTCTAGGACAGGGTACTCATGGGAATGATTTAATTGGAAAGCAAAATACAAAATTGGAAGCATAGACTTCCAAATCAAAACTTAATGACATAAACCTTGCGATTTTTGCTAGACGTGTCATAGTTCAGGTAGTTGAGGTCTGGTTCAATGTTGGGTTCAGCATAGAAATAAAAATGGATTCCTTGCGCTCTCTTTCTATGCGGGAAAAATTCGGCCCAAGCTGAAAGAATGGAGCAGCCTCAAATTTTAACGGTAGATCTTTAGCACATGCAGCAATATGTTTAGTCACTCCTAAAGTCATGTAATTGGCATTATCCATCTGTTGTCTATGAATAGTCAGCCGATTACGGAACATATCCGAAGTTTGCCCAATATAAAATTGGTAACAATACTTAAAACGAAGGGTGTAAATAACATTCTTAGAGATGCAGGTTAAGTTGCAATCTTTTTGTGCAATCACCAATTATGAAATCAATAATCTTCCCCGTCAACAACGTGGGGCAACATTTCAAAATTCCTTCAATTGTCTTCCGATTATTCTTGCTTAATAATCTCAGAAGCGATGGAGGCTTTTTAAAACCTTTAACCAGTTTAATATTTTGGAAAGGATTGATCAATTTTAAGCTATATATATATATATATATATATATATATATATACAGTATGCCCCGATTAAACAAAAGTTGTTCTCCATTCTTGTGGAAATAGGCAAGCATGCTTATAGAATGATTTCTCAAACTGAATAACAAATATTACTTATGAACTTTCGAAGACAAGTTCAATATGAAACCGACCACAATATAGCATGTGAATGACATCTGATTTTTTTCAATCAATATTTCAAGTCAGATTTGATCCTTTTATAATTGGAAATAGATGGTTCTACAATCTGTTTCTCAATTCTCAGTTCTATAATGTGTGTCTGATGCTTGACTAAGCAACAGATCGGCTGTGACGTAAACTAGAGATATTATGCAAATAACAATTTCTATAAGTTTGATCAGTTCCTTGTTGAGCCTACGTCTTCGAAATTTCAAGAAGTGACATTTCTTATTTATTTTGATACACTATTCTATTAGCGCGCTTGACTATTTCCACAAGAACGGATAGCAACTTTTGTCTAACCTGTTTGCCTCCGCCGCCACGGCATGCAAGCGCAGCATCTGAGTGAGCTTTATATATTATAAGATGCGCCTAAAAAATATATATATCTGTATTAAGGAAAGTTGTATGCTTCTCCGCAAGGCGTAGAAAAAATGTTGCAGTAACGCAACGTGAGCGGAATACAATATCCCAGCATTTAGTTTTTTTTAACCATTTGTTAGAGTATACAAGATGGTTTTGCAATTGCAAACAACAAGGCAACTAAATGGCAAAATGACTGCCCTTACTTGCTATATATGCATGTATATGCGCAGTTCAAATGCTTAAATTCAAATTCAAATATTTGAGAATGAGTGAGAAAGTACAAAAATGCACCTCACAGGTATTGACGCCGATGGTAGCGGCTGAAGCACTATTGGGATGCACTCCTACCTTGCATGCAGTGCACTGTAAACCGTAAACTGTAAATATCCGTTAAAATTAACAACTAAAGTTAGCTTCACTGTTTTTTACAGTCTCAACGGGAAATCTAAAAAAACAGACGCTGTTGATTTGAATTTTTCGAATTTTAGCGGTTGCGTCATCGATCATCATATGGTGACGGCATCATTCTAAGAGATATTTTCGGATAGTTTCTGTGAAGCTGAACGGTTATTTTATGTTTTTAGCGGTGTACAGTTTACGGTGTGCATGCATAGAACGTTTGGGATTTATATAGCCGACATCTTATCCTTCTCTCTCTTTATTCTTTATTCTTTGTTGATACAATGACAACAGCTTGCTCCAATTACAGTCATCACAAACGAAATTACAAAAAAAAGAAAGATATAATTTTGCTAAAATCCGTTAAAAACATTCAATATTACAATCAAGCATCGGTTCACCGCTTGCAAAAGTTCACTTGTGTAGCATTAATTTACATTTGATTGATCTGTAATTAGGATCAAAATGATTTGTCATTTTGGATGAAAGGCCTAATCATAAATTCCTCTTTCCGATTTCGTCAAAGCTTCCAGAGGGCATTTTTGCAGTATCTGCTCTCGAACTGTTCAAATTGCACTAATGTTCTTGGCTTGGAGATGCAGGAGAAGGAAATGAGACAAAATTGTCGAAGTAGACGTCGTGTTCTTTGCTGTTGGGCACAACATTCAAAAGTTCTGCAGCAACGCTTCTACAGATTGTTTCATAAAAAATGGATCACCGTTAAACATCGCCTTAACTTCAACTTTGTCTAACTCCGCCAAACTTGAACGAATTTCTCTGAAATTTGGAAGATATGTCAGTTGTGCTTACTAATATCATTGTTAGAAACTTCAAGCATGAGTATTGAGTTGTTTTCCTGTTATAGATAAAAAAGTAGTAGATAATTTGATCTTCATTTAGCAATGTTACACAAAATCATACCTCACTCTTATAAAATTACATTTGTTTCCTTTGTTATGTAATGTGTTGTTCTACAAGCCAAAAGCTATCAAGCAAAACAAAGATAAAGAAAATCGGTCAATCAGAGCCAGTATAGCACCATTATTCATCAACAATAATGTAACTGCTACATGTGATTAACTGGACTTCATGTTCCATAGCTTCCTGACTTCGTTGCGGTGGTGTTGGCAGCACTCCTGATTGCTTTCAGCTAGAAATCTATCTCTTACCGGTTGAAAACAATACAAAGCACAAATGAACAATTACGAGATCGCATTCACAAAAGGCAAAGTGTCAGCCTTGCTAGAACTAGGGTTTTCTTTGCGAGCTACAAGCAAGCGACTAAATGTCCCTTACACAAATGTGCATCGATGGCATAATGATGATTTTCGACTCTGTCGTAAAGAGGGCTCTGGCCGTCCACGCAAAACATCCAAACGTAGAGACCGCCAAATTTTGAGATTTGTTAAAGTTGATCCAAGTCTCTCGTTAACTGAGATGGCCGCACTAGACTCGTCTATTTCTAAGTCCACTATTCGTAGAAGACTTATGGAGTCGAATTTCAATGGCTGTAAGAGGCCTTCTCAGATCGAATTATCAGATCAGCATACAAAAAGACGTCTCAGATGGGCAATGAGTCATGGTCACTGGCGAAATCAATGGGATCGGGTTGTCTGGTCTGATGAGGCATCAGTCCGTCTGAAGGATAGTGATGGTCGATTGAGATTATGGATAAAATCTGATCAGGAAATTCCGAGATATTTACATCGTCCCCGGGTACAAGGTGGTGCGACTCTACTGATTTGGGCTGGCATTTGGACCAATGACTGCTCTGAACTTCACATAGGCTACAGCAAGGAACCATTAATTCTGAACGCTATGTGCATGTTTTACGTATGAACATTGGCCAAATGACAGATCAACTTGGTTATTTATGGATGATAATGCTACGTGTCACAGGAGTAGTAGAGTCAACTTATGCAAGTCTCAATTAGGGCTTAGGACATTATCTTGGCCAGCTTGTTCTCCTGATCTGAATCCCATAGAAAATGTATGGAGTATTCTTAAACGTAACGTTCGTCGTTCACTGCTACCTACAGATGGCGTAATACAACTTACGTCACTGTAAAAAAGAGAGTGGAGAAAGTTAGATCAGTCAAAAATCAACGATATCATCGAATCAATGCCTAGACGAATTGGTAATGTCATTGACAATAAGGGTAGGGCCACAAAATATTAGCCTCTTAAGAACCGTTACTGTATCATAGCTTATCAGATTATATAAGGACATTTAAATATATTAGGGACATGAAATAACATGAAAAATGCTTTCTGTATCATACTTATGTTTTATTTAGTCAAATTTTAGGATGATCCACTTTTTATGAAACGGACTGTACTATGCCCAAGATTCGAATCACAGAAATTACTGTTTGCACAGTAGGGTGTGCATTTGTATAATGATTCACCAGAACTACATAAGCACCATAGCTTAAAACCAAATCGAACTGGTTTTATTTCGAATGAACAATTTTGAAAAACGGAAATACGGAGTCGTTTCCTCATCGATTGACAAATGAGTGTCAATAATTCCATGTTGCTAAACAGCTTCATCAATAACAATTTCTCCTCGGTATTCTAAAAAGAAAATCATTGTTTTTCCTTTCGAACGAAATAAGTAAATTTTACAAGTAGATATTCATTGTGCATGTTTCTTAAGAAACTTCTGATGTTGCAAAGATCGAAGACTTCAGTGGTTGATAAACCTAGTCATGATGTCAGGATTCGAGATTGGTTCTTTGACACAGAATTAGACAGATCGTCTCTTCTTCTGTTTAACTAGAACATTGGAACATGTAACGCTAATGAATGGCACAGTCTGCTGACATAATGCCATAGCAATCGAACAATGAGCAGTCAGTTCAACACTAAACACGCCAAATTGTGCGAAATTGTGACTTATCAACCGGATCACCCCTGTAGCAAAGAGACACAGACGATGTCAAGCTCTACAGATGAGTTTATGAACGTTTTTTCGTGCGCCTGCTATCTTTTTTAATAATGATCGGAAGGATCAACATTATCGAGAAAACTTTTGCGTAATGATCTGAATTCTACGAAGCTGAAGGAATCGTGGTGATCGGAGCATTTTGAAGGAATTCACAGCAATCCGCAAGCGACGCACGACTTCTCTGTAAGGCATTGAAAGTTTCTTTTTGCCCACTTAATAAGTGCCTGCATGTGCCATCTATTTGAATCAGTTTGCACTTCTAGCAAAGCGACACACTTAAATAATCTAATTCTGTGACATCGTCAGTTCAGTGACATTTCCATCTCTCACTTCGACGTCGCTTTTATGCACAATGCAGTTGACTGCAGACTGATTGAGGCTTTGATTGATCAAATCTGTTGTGCCTGTCATCAACCGAATATGCATGCTCCCAAGTTTACGCAATGATCTACTTGAACTCTGTTTAATTGCTTCCATATTTAAAGTGGGTCTTCAGATGTTGTTGCACAGACGTCGGCCTATAGAACTGTCAGTTGCACGAAGCGTTGGCCATTTTATCTATTAAAAAGTCGCTGAATTATCATTGATCACTAATAAATTAGAAAAGAGTGAACGTGAGATTTCACCATGACTACATACAGCGATTGACCTCCTGTTTAAAATCATCAATTGAATTGACAACAAGATAGCCAATCCCCGAAAGAATTGCTGAACATTCAATGTACACTGAAAACTGTCATGAGCATTCGATGCATGCATATTCTGCCAAATAATTTGAAGATCAGCCGGCCGACCACTCATGACGCCCACTGTTATTCTGCGTAGCTAGGTTTATGTCGACCATTGGCATATTGTGTAATTAGTTAAAGGAACTTTAACATTGTAATAGCAAATGCAGCATATTTTATGGGACACACGGTCAGGAATATTTGATGCTTACTGCACGCTGTCATGAAATAGATGATTTCAAGTTGTGCGATGTGACCTACCAAGTGTTTAACAAAGATAAATGTCTTATGAGATACAAAATCTAAAAGGGTTTCTATTCTCAAGAAAGAAATCCTACAGGACATGCAAAATTCTCATGATACATGAATTCTGCATCAGACTTTCTTCAGATAAAGCGATTGTCCAGTGTCCATCCACCATTTCTGTATAATCCCCTACAGATGTGAGTCAATTTTATTTAAATATTTAGTAGACGAGCTTGCTATGAATCATTGTAGGCCTGCAAATCATTTTGAAATTTTATCGCCGATCTTAAAATACATTATCTTCTTTTCCCAGAACTTAAGTGAAAGGAGTATCAGAAGCAAGAAACTTGAAAATGAGGATCTACTTACACGCTCTTGTGGTCATCGTCAATCTTCAGGGTCAACTATCCACAATGAAAATACAGTAGTATCATAAACTTGTCATTTAAGTTCAAAAGGCCACTATTAAACATGAAGAAATTATGTTGGAAAGAATCAGGAATGTTCTAATGTTAAACAATAATAATTAATATTATGTACAAAATGTTTCGGTCAGTATCCACAGACCATCTTCAGGCAAAAAAGGAATTCTCTAAACGGTTAGTAGTGTAATCAAGGCTGCAGCATGTCAGGAGCCTCCATCTTCCTTGGCAACTTAATTTCTTTTTATTGTTCTTTATTTATGCGTATATATGCACAGTATTGTGCATTTATTTACCCTTAAAATTCATTTCTTTCTGTTCTTTAATATATCAACGGTGATTGTAGCCTTATCACTCCTGCATGTGCGTACTGCGAATCTCAGTCCGATGTTGAGGACCATTCAGTTTTAACTGATTCGAAAATGACGACATGTGTATTTTACTGTTCATGATAACATTCTTGATAAGAGTAAACGAAAGGCTTTGGCAACTCGTGCTGCTTTTTCATTCACAAAATTAGCAGAGGGTCTGGATTTTTCAGAGTAAGTATCTACTATTTTGAATAAGAATAGATAAGAAAGTAGTGGACTTCATTTGGGTCACCTACATCAGATGCTGTAAACGCCGGTGTAGTGTAAAACACTAATAATTTGCAGCATACAGAAATTTAATGAAACTATATCACAAGAAAGGCTGTTTATGTGAGTAGTAAGCAAATGACAAACACTCGACCGGCGCCCCCCCCCTCTGGAACGGCAGAGTGTCGTGGTCGGCCGCCGTGGTGCTTCGGGTCTGAGTCCCCCCCCCTCTGGAACGATAGAGTGTCGTGGTGGACTTGGGCGACCGCCAGGATTAGTGTTGAGGCTATAGTGTGTGATGTTTTTGGTGCAATCTGCTGAATGTTGGGTTGTAAATGGGTTGTTTCGAGTGGAAGGAGTGTTCGGATGAGAAAACGGAGTCCAGATTCGGAATCTACGTGAAATTTTGGGTTAGGAAGGATGTTTCCAGCGAAATCGGAGAGAAAAAATTTTCGGCTGACGTCCCCCCCCCCCTCTACACAGCTTGCTTCGATTTTGGCTTCTAGTGGACGGATTTTGTCGTGCGATAGCTCGTTTGAAAGCTAAGAGTGAGACAAATTCAGTGAAAGAATCGGCTTGTTCCTATCTGTCTTCGTTTAGATGTGAGACGCCATTGAAGATTTTGGGACATTGGCGAAAAACGACAGAGTTAGAATTTGGGACGTTTTGGTGTGTAGCGCCCAAACGAAGCATCGGATGAGAAAACGGAGTCCAGATTCGGAATCTACGTGAAATTTTGGGTTAGGAAGGATGTTTCCAACGAAATCGGAGAGAAAAAATTTTCACTGACGTCCCCCCCCCCTCTGGACAGCTTGCTTCGATTTTGGCTTCCAGTGGACGGATTTTGTCGTGCGATAGCTCGTTTGAAAGCTAAGAGTGAGACAAATTCAGTGAAACAATCGGCTTGTTCCTATCTGTCTTCGTTCAAAAGTTAGAGCGGTTACAAGATTTTAGGTCGGAGCTCGCTTACCTGAAAAAATCCTAAGTGTCAGAGTGACTTTGTATGGGTAAAAATTTGAAAATTTTCCAAAGTGTGGAATTTCGACCTGGGACCGTCACCAAAACATTTTTCATCAAATTTTGAAATTTCACTGACGTCCCCCCCCCCTCTGGACAGCTTGCTTCGATTTTGGCTTCCAGTGGACGGATTTTGTCGTGCGATAGCTCGTTTGAAAGCTAAGAGTGAGACAAATTCAGTGAAACAATCGGCTTGTTCCTATCTGTCTTCGTTCAAAAGTTAGAGCGGTTACAAGATTTTAGGTCGGAGCTCGCTTACCTGAAAAAATCCTAAGTGTCAGAGTGACTTTGTATGGGTAAAAATTTGAAAATTTTCCAAAGTGTGGAATTTCGACCTGGGACCGTCACCAAAACATTTTTCATCAAATTTTGAAATTTCACTGACGTCCCCCCCCCTCTGGACAGCTTGCTTCGATTTTGGCTTCCAGTGGACGGATTTTGTCGTGCGATAGCTCGTTTGAAAGCTAAGAGTGAGACAAATTCAGTGAAACAATCGGCTTGTTCCTATCTGTCTTCGTTCAAAAGTTAGAGCGGTTACAAGATTTTAGGTCGGAGCTCGCTTACCTGAAAAAATCCTAAGTGTCAGAGTGACTTTGTATGGGTAAAATTTTGAAAATTTTCCAAAGTGAGGAATTTCGACCTGGGACCGTCACCAAAACATTTTTCATCAAATTTTGAAATTTCACTGACGTCCCCCCCCTCTGGACAGCTTGCTCCGATTTTGGCTTCCAGTGGACGGATTTTGTCGTGCGATAGCTCGTTTGAAAGCTAAGAGTGAGACAAATTCAGTGAAACAATCG
Source organism: Prostheceraeus crozeri (assembly GCA_907163375.1). Lineage (NCBI taxonomy): Eukaryota > Metazoa > Platyhelminthes > Polycladida > Euryleptidae > Prostheceraeus > Prostheceraeus crozeri. The sequence continues at coordinate 49,615 of CAJQUW010002068.1, read as the reverse complement.
GCTTGTTCCTATCTGTCTTCGTTCAAAAGTTAGAGCGGTTACAAGATTTTAGGTCGGAGCTCGCTTACCTGAAAAAATCCTAAGTGTCAGAGTGACTTTGTATGGGTAAAAATTTGAAAATTTTCCAAAGTGTGGAATTTCGACCTGGGACCGTCACCAAAACATTTTTCATCAAATTTTGAAATTTCACTGACGTCCCCCCCCCTCTGGACAGCTTGCTTCGATTTTGGCTTCCAGTGGACGGATTTTGTCGTGCGATAGCTCGTTTGAAAGCTAAGAGTGAGACAAATTCAGTGAAACAATCGGCTTGTTCCTATCTGTCTTCGTTCAAAAGTTAGAGCGGTTACAAGATTTTAGGTCGGAGCTCGCTTACCTGAAAAAATCCTAAGTGTCAGAGTGACTTTGTATGGGTAAAAATTTGAAAATTTTCCAAAGTGTGGAATTTCGACCTGGGACCGTCACCAAAACATTTTTCATCAAATTTTGAAATTTCACTGACGTCCCCCCCCCTCTGGACAGCTTGCTTCGATTTTGGCTTCCAGTGGACGGATTTTGTCGTGCGATAGCTCGTTTGAAAGCTAAGAGTGAGACAAATTCAGTGAAACAATCGGCTTGTTCCTATCTGTCTTCGTTCAAAAGTTAGAGCGGTTACAAGATTTTAGGTCGGAGCTCGCTTACCTGAAAAAATCCTAAGTGTCAGAGTGACTTTGTATGGGTAAAAATTTGAAAATTTTCCAAAGTGTGGAATTTCGACCTGGGACCGTCACCAAAACATTTTTCATCAAATTTTGAAATTTCACTGACGTCCCCCCCCCCTCTTATCGATTGCATATTCACAGGGTATATAAGAACGGGATCGGGAGAGGAATTTCACTAAGTTGAGAAACTGACTACAGGTAAGTCGTTTCTCTTGAGGTCCGATATCGGACTTCTGACTTTACATTGCTGATATCAGCTAAGGTGTCAGACTTATAGGTTAGTCAGTATAGCATGACTGACCATTTGATGATAGTAGGCCGAAATCTTCAAACGGCTATAACTTTGCTTCTACAAGTCCTTTAGACTTGATTCAAAAAACATTCGACAGCGTTTGCTATGCTGAAGGTGAAAGACTACTTATAAACGTTTTATGAGTAGTACTAAAATACTGAAAAATTTAAATTCATATTTAATGATAATAATTAAAGTTTTTGAATAAAAAGCAGTCGTTTATGAGTCTCTGTGACTTGGGTCGTTTCCTCTTGTAAATAACTCCACCGGTTTTCATGTCAAAACTGGGGCCCGGATACCAACACAGTGATATGACGCACGCTCTGTCCGATCGAGGTTGGATTTGTGGGTCGAGGCCTTGGAGCTGGGATAAGATCCCCTCTGAGTAACGCCTGTAACGGATTCAAGAGCTTAACACCCAAACGGTTGCTGACTTGCTATCAAATGTTTGGTGACTTAGTCTTTCAATGCATATCAGCAAGTAGTATCCTATAAACACTTGCTATCAAATTTTACTCTATCTTTACAGAATTATCATGACAAAAGCGAGTAATGCCAAGATGTTGGTGGGCAAGTGTAGCTGTGGAAAGATTGCTAGAGGTAGCGAACTCAAGAAACACTTAAAAGAAAAAGAGGGGACGATGGGCCATGAGAGGAAAGTGATGTTGAGGTTGTGTGTGTCTTGTCGGAAATGTGTGATGGGGGATGAGAAGGAATTTATGAAGGCGCATTTGCAGTGTGAGAGTGGGAACATCGGAGAGAAGGGGTTCAAGGCATGGTTTGAGGGAGAGTTGTTGGAAAGGGAAGAGGTGAGAAAGGCGGTGGCCACGATTCAGGACGTGATTGGGGAGAAAGTGGTGAGGAATGCGAGTGAGGGGAGTTCGAGTGATGGGAGTTCGAGTGAGGAAGTTGAGTTGAGAGCGAATATGAAGAAGAAGAAGGATGATGTAGATTTGGATGCGGTGATGGAAGATTTGTTTGGAGACATAGCGGATTTGAAGGAAGAGTGGGAGGGGGAGGAAGTGGCTAAGCCGATGGCAGCGTCATCGCCACGGCAGCAAGAGGCGTATGACACGGAGGTATTTGTGAGAATGAAGGATCGTGTGATGGCTTTGGAAAGTAACAATAGAAAGGTTTTGAAGGAGAATGATGAGCTGAAGGTGAAGGTTGAGGGGTATAGGGCAACAAGGGAAGAGTTGCAGAGCTTGAGAAAGAAGGAGAAGGAATGGATGGCGGAAAGGAGCGAGTTGATGAGGAAGGCAGGTTTGGTGGAGAGTTTGCGGGCGAGTGTGTCGAGGAAGGATGAAGAGATAGAGCGGATGCGAAGCGTGGTGAAGGAGACGGAGGAGGTGAAGGTCATTAATAAGAGGTTGACGGGTGAAGTGGAGCGACTGCATGAGCGTTTGAAGTGTCGAAAAAGAAGAGTGTATGAAGTCCATCTTCCCCTCTTTGAGAACAATATTTGCGACGCCCCAACCATCACGGATGATCCCAACGTAACCCAGCAGTGTTATGAGGGCGACGGAGTCCGCTGTCTCCACATGAGCATGGACGTTACCGGTCAGCTCGAAGACTTCGTCGTCCGAAAAGTTCGGAAGAAAGTTCCCAGTAAGCTTCCTCAACATGATCATTTTTGTAGCTCATCTAATCTCCTATTCTTTTTCTTTCAGAGTTTTTGCAGAAGTGAGAGAAGTGTCGGTGGACGGAGAACGACCCATGGGCTCTTTTAAGGGCCAACCTTCTAATGCAGCTAAAGCGGTCCCAAGCCCGCCACATATCCTCGGATATGGAATGCAGAGGGGAAGAAAAATAATGAATGGAATGAAATGGGAGGACACTCACGCGCCACACGCAACATAACACACTTCTCTCTTCCGTAGTCTAACAAGCTCTTTACACATGGATCGCAGTCGATTGCTATCCCTGTATCAGAAGTGTAAGCTATCTTAATTTTATTTGACACTATTTCATCTACCATTATCACCCATATGAAATGTTATAAGATTTGCAAGTTAGACTAAGCGTGCTACTATTTCCAAATGAAAAAGTATACATGGTTAAATTATTCACTAAAGCCCCATTCAAGTAAGTCAGTATGAAAGCAAAGATAATACGAAATAAACATTTATTATGGCATGTATTTTAAAAGGTCTTCATCGTCAATATCGTCCCAGAGTCTGACTTCACATAGATCACAAAAACAGTTGAGCTGCTTTAAACGTTCTTCTGCAGCGTCCCTCACGTTGTCAATGTACGCCCACTCCGCCACGGTTCGCGGTTGGGAGTTAGGGGTGTACCACTCCCATATTTGATGCAACTGCGACTTGCTGGTCATCTCCATCACATCGTCAGTATCGTACTGGAGATACTTCCACCTCACGCCTGTTAAGTCGGGACACTCCTTCTCACATACACTCTCCTCTACCTCGTCCGCTGGTAATGATAACTTTCGTATATTGTCCAGTCGGTACACCTTCTCCACCTTCGCCTTTCTTGGTGCATTTGGTGTAACGAGCGCCTTTGGTGTTGAGCATGGAGAGGAGAACTCCAATGCGGTATTTGGTGTTGTTGGAGGGCTTGTCATGTTGACTGTGAATAATGACTTTGAAATGTTTTCTAATTCTTAAGTATACACAAGCAGCCAATCAGAATGAACATCCAATGAATGAAGAGAATGAAAGTATATAAGCAAAGTGATATCCGTATCATTTCACTCTGTCTTTGAGACGCATAATTGAACTGTTCTCTGACGAATTCTGTATTTGAGGCGTACAAGTGAACTGCTCTTTAGTGAATTTCAAATTTGAGTGAAGTCTCTATCTTGTTGAAGTATCAAGCTTAAACATAATTTCGTTCAAATGGTAAGTTGAAAATTTCCTCTCTCATCTCCCTCAAACGTGTAGCTAATAGCATCTTCCTCAATTTCAGGCATCAACTTCATCACCAACGCCCTCCCTTCTCGAGGAAAGTTTAGAGTTGTTGAGTCAAGGTAGGTTGTAACAATACACTGAGACTTGAACAGAGATGAAAGAATGATTTCTCTTTCAGGTGATACCAGTTCCATCTCGTGCGAGTCCATCTCAACATTGTCGCGGGAATGCGACGATCGGCAATGTGCTGACTGTGGACACATCTTCACGAGGAAGCGTGATCTCATCCGACACATCAAGCGAGGTGTTTGTAGACCTAAGCCGGCATCAATCTCCGAAGGTAGGGATGATTCTGTTAACGATGTCTCCTTTTCTTGCGATTTATGCATTCAGTCTTTCGAGACACGTTTTGAACTATCTTCGCACAGACTTCAACATACACACACGAACGATACCTACACCAACGGTACCTCCTCTATCCGACTCACTGAGGTGTCCATAAATAATTTAGTGAGGAACTACCAGATGGACTCCTCAGAAACCATTGCTAACTTTGAGGAATGGTTTCATCAAAATTCATCATTGATAGAAGCGCTCTTCAACAATTTAGACAATTTTAGAATGAAGGCGCTCATCTATCTTAAAATAAAATATGTAAAAATCGACCACCATACTGGACAAATAATAGAGAGGTTGGAGTTTCACATACCCTCCTCTCCTGCAACCGAAGTTGTAGACTGTGAGTCTTGGATAAATTTTCATATCCAAGGGTTAAAATTAAATATAGATAAATTTAACGAGCGTGATAGTGGACTCGTTTTTGATGGTATTGAGACCGCTATGATCAAAATCAGTTTATTAGGAAATCATAGTGGTCGAGGCTCCTTTAAACTTCCGAAAAATTTAAGAAATAAAGCAGCAGTCATTTCTGTAGATTGCGAATCGCAATGTTTTAAGTATGCCGTCCTCTCCATTCTCCACTATAATGATGTGCAGAATAGTCGATACCGCAAGAGTAAGTATCAACAGTGGGAGAATGAATTAAACTTCGATGACTGTAATAGTGACGATATGAAAATTAAAGATATAGAAAAATTTGAAAAATTGAACAACATCAAAATAGTTCTCCATGTTTGGGAAAAAGGATTGAAGGGTGTGCGCTACAACTCGCGTTCGAGTTGTTATGAACGTACAGTAAACCTGTTATTAGTAAAACAGGATGATAGTGAGGAATGGCACTACTGCGGTATTCCCAAAATCTCTCGCTTATACCACCACTTAGAAAACTCTAGTAGAGAGTTATATTACTGCGACAGATGTATTCGCCACTTTAGGAGGAAAACTAAATTTGAAACTCATTACGAATGGTGTAAGCGAGGTAAACTGCAAATGGAGCGCATGCCCAAAGATAAGGAGTTTTCATATAGAGAGAATGGTGATGAATTAAGTCCTCTTCGTGTCATCTATGCTGACATCGAATGTTATATCGATGATAACATCCATCGACCAGCAGCCATTTCCTGCTATGAAGTATGGCATGATCACTTTAGGGGTAGGCAAAATAAAATGCGCGTCTGGCAAGGTGAGGATTGTATTTACCAATTCCTACAATTCCTCGAACAGGCTGTAAAATTTCAACAAAAACATGATGGTGAACTCTATCGCAGATCATTGCATATGACAGCAGATGATCAAGCAAAATTTGATAGTTGCAACATTTGCCACAAATGTAGGAAAACATTTGACGATGATAAGATTAAGAAAGTGCGCGACCATGATCACATCACTGCTAAATTTAGAAACGCACTCTGTTCAAAATGCAATTTTTCACTTAGGATGAAACGGCGTACATTACCCGTCATTTTCCATAATTTCAAGGGCTACGACAGCCATATGATAATAAAAGGAGGTTTAGGTCAAATGAAAGAGTGGAAGCTTGATGTAATAGCGCAAACGAGAGAGAAGTTTATGGCCATGACAGCAAAAGTGCCTGTCGATAAAACTAAAGAAAATAAGACGGTCTATTTTGATATAAAATTTTTAGATTCCTACCAATTTATGACTGCTTCACTGGCCTCTCTCGTGCAAAATCTAAAGTCTCTTCCACTAACACAAAATCTTTAGAAACAATACCCAAATCTAACCGATGAAGTCATCACACGGAAAGGAGTCTTTCCATATGCATATTTTGATGCGATTAGTAAACTCGGCGAGACTTCTCTTCCGCCCATAGATAAATTTAAAAATGATTTGACCGGCGCAGAATGTAAGACCGAAGATTATGATCATGCACAAGATGCATGGATAAAATTTGACTGCCATACATTTGGCGAATATATGATTGCCTACCTTAAGTTAGATGTATTTTTGCTGGCTGATGTATTTCAGGAGTTTCGACGAGTGGCATTAGAAGAAGATAAGTTAGATCCCGTCCACTTTGTCAGTCTGCCAGCCATGTCATTTAAGTCTGCTTTTAAAATGACTGGTGAGACCATTCATCTCTTACAAGATCCAGAGATGTATAATTTATTTGAGCGAGGAATTCGCGGTGGTCTCACATTTGTAAATAAACATAGGTTAAAATCTGAAACAGTAGGCAATGACCAGACTCATCTGAAGTATTATGACCAAAATAATTTGTATGGTAGTTCATTATCCAAACCGCTACCTCACTCTGAGTTTAGCTGGTTAGATGATAGTGATATTCAACATTTCTCCAACCCTTCTAACATACTAGCAATTCCAGATGAAGGTGATTGGGGATATTATTTTGAGATAGATCTAATCTATCCAAATAATATTAAACATAAAACCGTAGATTTTCCACTCGCACCCGAATCAGGTGAAGTGAGTAAAGATATGTTTTCCGACTTTATGAAACAATTTCATAAAGATTTAGAATCATGTGGACAACCCGACTATAAGCCTTGTCGCAAACTTTTACTCACCCAGTATGATAAAGAAAACTATCTAGTCCACTTTAGCATCTTAAAATTTTATTTAGAAATGGGTATGATTTTAAAAAGAGTTCACCGCATTATTAAATTTAGACAGAAAGCCTTCCTCAAGCCATATATTGATAGCAACAGCCAGAAACGTGCACTAGCCCAAAATAACTTTGAAAAAGATTTTTATAAATATAAGAACAACAGTCTATTTGGTAAGACGATGGAGGATGTTAGAAAGCGCGTAAACTACAAACTAGTTAATGATGATCAAAAGTATCACAAATTGACCTCATCACCTCTATTCATCGATAGAGACATTATCGATGAGGACCTTATAGGTGTTAAAATGATAAAATCTGAAGTTGAGTTGTGCAAACCCATCTATATTGGTCAAGCTGTACTAGATTATTCTAAGCTTGAAATGTACCAACTCTTTTATAAAATACTAAAACCATGTCCTCTCGTAAAAGAGGTTCGTTTGTTGGGTGGTGATACAGATAGTTTCTTCTTAGGTATTACCACTCAAAAAGATTTAAATTTCAATGAAGTAGGAAAATCTTTGGAAAGATATTTTGATACATCAAATTATCCTGCTGATCATCCACTCTACTCCATCAAAAATAAGGCAAAACTTGGCTGCTTTAAGGATGAGACAGCAGGGAAGGAAATAGATGAAATGATTCTCCTCCGTCCAAAAATGTATTCTATGAAATTAAAGGATAGTGATGATAGCATTAAGCGCGCTAAAGGCATATCAAAATCCATTGTGCAAAATATGAAACATAAGAATTTCAGGAAAGCCTATAGAAATAAAAATATAACGTTTGTCAATATGACAATCTTAAAATCTAAGTCGCATGAGATCAAAACTCATACTTTTAGGAAACGGGCGCTTTCAGCATGGGAGAATAAGAGGTGCTGGTTAGAACACAACATATCTCTTCCACATGGACATCCTGACACAAACATACCACCACCCAAAAGAATTAAACTCACACTACCACATTCAGGAGACGTCTTAGCATAATCATCCTTAACTTAGTATTTTGATGTTGATTTCTGTAGATAAACATTGTTGTTTTATGTATCGCATGAGATTGTTTTTTCCTTGTGAATATGTGTCCACATCTGTACATTCCCCATGTGATGACTTTTCCACTGAAAGACATTTTTCCTATCCCTGTATATTTCCACCCTTCACGAAGTAAAAAGACTTTTTGTATATAACAATGTTTATTGAAGTGCGCTCATGTATATATTTTCAGTGGATGTTGTATAAAGTCTGTTGCTTCACATTCATGTACATATTTCAATAAACATATCACAATGACTTCACTTTGTTTTCCGAAACACTAACGTTATGAGGGATTTAGTATCTTTCACATGGATGCACTCTTGTAAACCATTGGTAATTTTGATAGCAATAGAGGGTATAGTTTGTTTGACGACGGGATGATAGAAAATAGATTCAAACATCTTCTCGACTATTCCATATGAAGCGTCTTTATCATGAATGAAATCACGTAAAATGTATTCTTTTTTCTCACCAACAGAAATAGGTAGAATCAAATCACTTTGAATGTAAAGGTGCTGTTCATGTTTATCAAGTGTCATTGGTGTTTCTATACCAATCGTATGCGCAGCAGCAAACACTGTTTGTAGCATTGAAAAACCAAAGAGTTTTTTCAAATTTTTACTCAATTGACATTGAATGTCATCACCCAGTTTCAGAACAACGCGTTGATTTTCAATTGAAAACGAAATGTGGTGTGTCTTTGCATCATATTTACTTTTCATCACATGCTTCAACTTCTGTTGTATATAAGGATTTACTACATGAATGAAGCTTTCAACTGTATGATATAGACGCGGCATTATATTGATAGCAACTTTAGATTCTTCATAAGACTGGTAAATTTTCTTGATGCGATCGCCATAGATGTCCACCCACCATTCATCATTAACTGAATCAGCTTTAGTGTGATATTCATGAGAAGCATACACCACACCGCTTCCAATAATAGGTGTATAATGTCTTACAAAATGACGCAAGGTTGGAGAGAAATAAACTGTAAGTTTGTCATTATATTTCTGAATAACCAACTTATTTTTGTCCGCCATAATTTTCTCTCCATACTTCTTACCCACAGTCTCATTCCATCGTTTTACTAACTCAATAAGTGATAAAGGTTGAACACCACGCTTTTTCAAAATGATGCGTTCTTCGCATTCTACAACATCTTCATCAAATATTTTAAATCTATAATGAAATTTGTTGATTCGATTTGAATAAACTTTTCTAACATTTGCAGTAGCAATTGACGTTAGATGTAGTCCATGACCAAAACCGAGATGCGGATAGAATTCACTATCCAACCTCAGCGTAAGACCTTTAGTAAAAGAATGAAAGCGGAGGAACTGTCTCCCACTCCAATGATAGATAGTAAACTCATAAGCTTTCTGATTTTTATTCTTCATGATGGAAGTATTACCACTGTTGAATGCCTTAATAATTTTCTCATTCCCAAATGGCTCATAAGAATCTGATTTTATCTGAATCCATTCATAGTTCCACTTTCCATCTGATGTTAAATTGTATGGGAACTGAAATGCATTATTCATCGTTATTCCATCATGGGTGCGAGGAGTCAATATCATTTCTTCCAAATCATTCACATTCTGAATATTGCTATCATAGCAAATACTAGAAACGCCAACCTCCCATTCACCTTCTAAATGCAGTGGGCGATTTAATTCTACTCGATAGTCTGATGGTTTATTTTTGGGAAATTTATTCATAGAAGCATTACTGGGCAAGTAGATTAGAAACGAGTCCTTATTTTCACTTTCCATATTATTCACATTGGAAAAATATATTAGCATACGTTTGCATTAACTCTTCATTCGGAAATGGAGTGTGATACTTGTCACAGCATCTTTATGAAAAGGAATCAACGCACCAGCATCGTCATAAATGGCAATATCAATTTGTGGGATGTAGTTTGATTTCAGCTTTGTATAATGCACTTTCTTGAAAGTATGCTCAGATAAAATACTGCAGCTCTTTGGCTGGTATGGTATCATTGCTAGCAATGGAGCTTCAACATCTCCCACACGTACATCTTCACCAATATTGGAATATATCTGAAAATAGTTAATACGACGCGATAGCGACATGTCTGCGCTAGCTTTGGTTACAGTACCACTTTTAAAGATATTTTGGTCAAAACCCAAAATGTCCATTAGAGTTTTATCCATAATTAGTTCAATACCTTTTCCACTTATAGTGAGAGACAAAGTACCTTCTTTTTCAGAAAATGAAATATGTTGCTCATTAATCACTTCATTTAAATAATCTACAACCAATTTAACCGAAGTAATAATGCGAGGCATCAACACTCTTGTTTCATGTAAGAAACCACCAAAAGGCTCTACACACTTTCTGTATAAAGATACGGCCCATTCTGTATCAAATTGATTTGGCCTTTCACATGGTAAATGTTGCATATCAGATTTTCCATGAACAGCTGCAGAACGATGTCGTAAGAACTGATGAAAATCTTTTGAACAAACTAATACTAGATCATCATCATTTAATTTGCTTATTGCAATATGATTAGATGATTTGATATAAGTCAATGTTGCCACTTGTTTACCATCAACTCGAAGGAGATAATTAAATTTCTTCAATAATGTTTCAGGAGTCATGTTTGTCTTTCTTGGCTTAATCACAATCTTCTTCACCAACGTCTTCTCATTTCTTGGAATAAGATCTACATAATAAGCTTCCTCTCGATATATTAACTGTTTATGACCACTTATGTGGTAATTAACGTTAAAATTATCATAGCTTGTTAAGGCGCTAGCGAGGTAGCCTAAATCATTTCTTAAACTTGGACTTAAACCAACAATCCAATCTTTCTCAACTACATGATGTACATAATTATAATCATCATTGTGCGGAGTAAATTGGACAATATGTTTACACGCTTTATTCAAGAAATCATATATAAACTTTTTACATGATAAGAGATCTTTCTTTGACCACTGTGGAATGTATACTCGGCACCCCTTTTCACATTGATAAGCAGCTGTACGCCTCATATTAATAGTCATCACCTCATGATCAAAAGTATAGACACAGTTGCTATAAACAAGTTGAGTGACACCCACTTCCCAATTCCCATTTAGCTGTTGTGCATGATCAATGGGAGTAGAAAAGAGTGCGGCTCGATTACTAGTAAATCTCTTTGTAGCCGCATTGCTAAGCAAAATATGATAAAACGACATTTTTATATTGCTAATCTGCAACTTTGCATAACATCATGAAGACTTGGATTTTGGACTCTCTACAATATATCAGAGTTGATCGTGATGGAAACGTACATTTCAAAAATTCTCATGGTCATACATCAAGAGGTATTACATTAACATGGCGACAATTTGTCAACCTCAATGATATCATGAGGGATTTGGAATATTTTGAAACATTAAGATTCATCTCCTTGGGTGATCAAGTTTGGCTTCAACATTACAGAAATGAAATTCAAATCTACCATTCTCATTCCGCAAACTGTTTCTCATTTCGCAAATACAATTGGGAGAAGTATAGAAGATACATACATCGCTCCATCATGACATTTATTCGTCGTGAGTTCATCGCCCTACTATGCAAATCTTAATCAGATATGATTACCACGCACCATGAGTTGGAAATTAGATTCCCTACAACGTATTGAAACGGATCATGATCGAAACGTCTATTTCAAAGATTCAACTGGAAATGTGAGAAGAGAGTTTGCTTTATCTTATCGTCATTTTCAATCTCTACATCATATCATGAAGGACTTGAAATACTTCTATATGAAAAGACATTCACGTATTGGAAATCGCATCTGGCTGCGCGTCAACAATCGGCGAATTCAACTCTATCATTCCCAACTTCATACTAACTTCACATTTCATCAAGGTAGTTGGGAAAAGTATAAAAGGAAGGTACATCGCTCAATTTACTCATTCTTTCATCATGAAGCGCCATCGCTACACCATCGTCAACATTCTCCGTCGCTTCAGACTCTACACCAAAATCGATCTCACAACATTACGCCAACAGCTTCCAAACAGCAAGTATTACCCGGGCCGTCCTCAAATGTTAGTGGTGAAGATGAACAATTCACGGAATCTTCAACTCTTCCCAAATGGGACTGTACAGATTCTCGGCGCCCTTTCTCATTCATCGGCGCAGTCAATGCGCTTAGAGCTACAAAGACTACTACGTCGGATATGGAAGAGGGAGAGGTGTGTGATGTCGAATCTGACTGTGGACAATATGGTGATCTCTACTCAATTGAGTGACAGTCTATCATTTTTGAAGATTCGTACCAGCAGTTACAGTTTGTGTTATGAACCCGAACTTTTTCCTGCAGCTCTCATTAGTTGTTGGTTGCCTGTGCATGTGGCAATCTTTCATAATAGTAAAGTGATCATTACTGGACTAAAATCTCATGAACAAGCAAATATGATCCTAGACTATCTCATTGAGTATGTACGTACCCAGCGGATTGTAAAATAAAAAACAATTTTTTCCAACATGATGTTTTTATTTCAAATCATGATAGAACTTACAAATCATTTTTTCATTAGAGGATGGATTACATGAAAAGTTTTGAATAATAGATGCAAATCGAGATACATGTAAACGTTTTAAGATGAAGTACAGTACAAAAGCACCACACGTTGATGAAAGTGGATGTTGTAGTATGCGTTCATTTCGCTGATATTGACGCGTATGTTTTCTCAACCACTGCTGTGTTGGTATATTTGGAGGTTGAGCAAGAGAGTCAAATAGTTCACCACGTCGGTCTTCTCCAATAAAGATCGCTTTCCAATGCTCACCGCCTAAATTCTGTGAATGAGTGTTTAGCACAATAAAGATGGGATAGTGATTTACTGCAGGTGGTAAGGTATCGAGTGAATAGACATTATCGAAAGCTTTCAACGTCGCTTCGTCTGCATTACGCTGCACTTTAGTCTTAATATCGTCAGCAGTCAACCAACTCATTAACGATTATACTGAAGAATCACGTCACGATACTTTGTAATTTCAATATTTGAATCGAAGACTGCATAAATTAATACATTGATCGTCTCAGGTAGTGTTCTTTTGAACGTCAAATCCAAACGAATATTATGAGGCACGTTCGCTTGACGATAGGGTGCACTAATATCGCTGTCAGCAGTTAAATCAAATGCATAAATAGTATATCCACTCTTAAACTCTTTCATAGTCAGTCCGTTGGTGTCATCCGTATTGTAAAAGCCAAAAACATCCATAAAATCAACATAACTGCGCATAAATTGATCTGAAGCAAAATCTGGTTTGTAGGGTGGACCAGGATGACTCACACCATTTACACGTAAAGCAATTTCACTTAACTGATTGTGTTTAAAATTGAAAGGATTCTTCTTTATATTACCATTAAATGCATCATTTTCAACCATTGCCACCATGAGGAGCTTCGGTGCTTCCGATGGAAAGAGGCCATCTTTCATGAAACTCTTTTGATCTTTCGGAATTGTAAAGGTGAGAAGCTTTGTATGCTGAATGGGGTAAATGGCATTTTGGCGGTTAAGGCCTTCAGCATGCCCTCTAATGACACTTGGATTCGGTACTACTCGACGAATGTAAAGTGCAATATCTTCCACATGAATTCTAAAATTGTCAACTTTAGCAAATGCATTCAGCGCAAATTCAGGCTTATTCAATGTCAGCTTGAGTCGCATGCTGGTATTACACAGTAAAAACTTTGACTGTCTAAAGAAGTCTAAATTCAGCGGACCATATAGCTGACATACTCTACTATCTTTAATCATAGCAGATCGCTTTACAAAGCCACTGTTTGTTTCAATATCAAATTTTCCTGCTTCATCTCTGTACCATCCCATGGCTTCCATATGACTTTTTTGTGCTGCTGGATGAAACTGTGATACATGATTGAAATATGATTTATAGGGATAATCGCTTTGACCACCTTCCACTTGCTGCTCTCCAATCGTTAGAGAAACATCACGAAGTAATGTAGTCAATGGTAAATTGTTCAGTCCAACTTTATGTGCATCGTCAATAGCAGTTCCATCTGCTTGCTGAATTCTAAACCTCAAATCAAGCATCGCATAACTCAAATCTATGTAGTCATCACTACCACCAGGAATAACAAATTCAATGGGGCCAGCATTCTCAGCTGTTCGAGGATGATAATCTACAATACTTGAACTAAGAATATCTGTCTGTATGGCTTGTTGATCGAACAAACAAAAACCGGAAGTTTTACACTCCATGATTAGAAGTTATAGCAGCGTCGTCGTTTAGCGCCTGATGAATGATTAGAGCCTCTGCGACGTTTGCGTGAATGCCTTTTGACTGAAGATCGCACCTTACCAGCTCCGCGATGTTTCCTCCTTCCTTTATTCATTCGTTTAGGTGATTTCTTTCCTTGAGTAACACCAGCAATGGTCTGCTTCAATGTTTTTAAACCGCGTTCCTTCCCACGATTCAACAAACTGCTCTTGAAACTTCTACCTCTGGAAAGATCACTAGCAACATCACCAGCAAAGCCAACGGCATTACTTAAAACATTTCGTTTTAAAGATCTACCGACATTGGATATGAGAGGTGCTACAACAGATTTCAGTGCACCAAGTATGCTACCTCCACGTTGGCGGCGAGCACCGATGTAAATTTGTCCTCCGCCACTTACATAGGAGGGTCGTGAATAAAATGAGGCAGTTGGATTCATAGCTCAAACCCTAAACATTGTTAGTTACAACTTTGCATGAATCACTGTCGATCACTTAGATGAAAGATGTCGGCACGACGCATCCAAGAGTTCATACTTGAAGGATAACCAGCCCATTTAACAAGACACCATTCTTCACCTTGCCGTTTTTTACATCGAATGATTTTCTCTACCAAATATGTTTCACTTTCAGTGACTACCTCAATCTCATCGCGGTAAAAGCTACCCTCAATTTCTTCATTATCGTAATCTTTCAACTTGTAGGTGGTCGGAGAGTCTTTTTGATTAATCCTTGATACTGTAAATACCTCCTCTGTCCAATTCGGAAGGTACCCTTTAGCAAAAACACTTTTCACTTTTGAGATCCGAACTTTATCGCCAATTTTCACATCACTTTTCACATGAGTGCGTTTACGTTGGAATGATTCGCGCACTTTATCTACATTGTCAGCATTTACATCTACTGGTCTGAGTCCAATAGAACGATGGATAGAGTGATTGTAGGCATGGAGTGTATCTTGTAGAACCTTTGTCCAATTTTGTGTCAAGTTGGCAGTAAAATGTCGCCACAAGCGATTTTTTAATGTGCGATTAAAACGTTCAACGAGTGCAGCTTTATAAGCGCTCTTTACACTAAACAACTCAATGTCATGCCTCTCAAATAATCTTGTCACATGCTGATTTTCAAACTCTTTTCCTTGATCACTCTGAATTCTTTTTGGAATGCGACCTTCTCGAAAAATTGTTTGGAATGCTTTTTGCTACTCCTTTCCCTTCTTTAGTTTTTAAAGGTTGAGCCCACGCATAACGCGAGAAAATATCAATGACGGTTAAAATAAAATTATTGCCCGAGTTATGTTTTGAAATGGAGGCAACATCGCACAAATCTGCTTGCCACTGTTCATCGATGTCATGAACAATATAATGGCGGGTGCGGTACTTCTTTTTCGCTTGTTTGTGGAGTGTATAGGTAGCCTGACCCTTTAACCATCGTTTCACTTGTGATTGTGGAAGACCACTCGCTTTTGATAATTTCTTGATAGATGCAAATCCTGCCGGATGTTTTACATCATAATAGATTGACTTCAAACGTTCAGTCGATGACGGCTGACTCTTTTTCCTCCTTCTCATCTTTTTTCTTTCTTGCCTTTCTACATTTACAACAACTGCAGCATTTAGCTTTAGCGGTTTTGCGATCGTGTTCACATTGCTTAGGGGTTTCATTATGAGAGCTGGCGCAGCAAGTGCAAGTGACAACGACATTCACCTCTGGCGGCTCATTACATGGCAAGCAACACATCTGCTTCATATTAATAGTCTGAGAACATGTATTTCCTAGGAGGAGCTGTTTTACGTTTTCCTTTTACCAGTTTTAGTGGCGATGTAGATCTACGTCGAGTTCTTCCTCTTGTTTGCTTAGTGAGTGTGGGAGGGGATGTAGCAGGTGACGTCTTAAACCAATTTGTTGGCATTTTCATCGCCTGAAGCATTGGAGTAGTAGCCACTGTTGAATCAAGTTCTTTCAATGTCTCATTATTTAAAGCAAATTTTGGCACATTATGCTTTTTCAATAGTTTAAGAAAGTATGACCAACCAGGTGGAACATAGCCCTGACGGCGCTTTCTACGTGTCGCATACTGAATCAAGTCTTCATAACGTGAAGCATCAATCACTTTATTTTCATCTGTAATGATTTCTCCTCTATCATTTACATTGAGATGGGGCTCAATACTATTGAAAAGAGATATGGCATGTGCGCGAGATGCTAAAGGTGTAGCAGTCGATACAGAGTCACGCATCTTATTCTTCAAGTTTTTCAATTGCTCAACAGTTTCCGATTGTAATAATACAGCACGATGTGGATCTTTGATGTGAACATTTTGCTGATAATCTATTTCTTTCCTATACATTTGATTTGCAAGAGGTTGCTTTACTTGCTGCATGGCAGTCAATTGTACATATTCATCCTGAGGAATAACAATCATGCGAGAATAAGAACTCATAGTTTGTAGATAATCATGGGAGTTTTCAAAATATCACTTCGAAATCTAAATTCTTCCGGACACTCTTGCGTAAAGTCAATGAATAAGTAACCGTATGGTTTTTCAGTAGCTGCTTGAAAAATTTCAATTAAGGCTTTTGATCCTCTGGGTGCAACTTGTCGCGCTAAAATTTCAAATTGACTTTTATCTCGCGGATTCTTGAAAATAGCATAATAGTGTGTATTCAGGTTTCGTGTACGAGCTTCTTTTCCATCAGGAAACAAATTTTGTGTAATATAGATGATAAAACACCTTTTATGGTGTGCTGCGCGAGTGAACATATCTGTAACATCTTTTGAATTCTTACTTTCTTTTAATAAATCATCCAATACAACAACATCATTAGACTGAAGTTTATCCACTGGAATAATTCCTTCATGTCGAATAAAGTTGCGACTTTGCAATTCCTGAAACAGCGACGGTTGATAAATACCATAACACCAAATCACTCGATTGATAGGTTCCTTAAACAACTCCCTTCTTTTATCCAATAAATTCAGCGTGAAAACAGTTTTACCTGCATGAGATGGACCTGATACAGTCAGAACTTTATCACATTGAAGTCTGAAATCCATTTTATTACTTTGAGACTCAACATTTGCATAATTAACGCTTAGAGCCAAAGATATTTCCCAATAGGTTGCCCACGGCAGGAGCTATCATTGGAAGTATTGCTGAAAGGAAACCGCCCTTTTGTGTTAGAGTTTTCCTCTTTCTTTGAAGGGCGACTTTAGGATTGGAGATGAAACGCAATTTCGTAGCATATCGCTTAAGTAACTTTCGTTGTTTTGGTGCTAATTTCTTCGTCCTCAACTTCCTCACATGAGAAATAATTTCACAAATGAATTTATCGTTAGCATGTCGTATAGCATTGTATCGCTGATTTGCTTTCATTCGTCGGAGAGCTTGAATGGCTGAAGAAAACTTTTGACTTTTACGTTTCGTCATTTTACGTTTCGCCATTTTCCGTGTTAGTCTTTGCTAAAACCTATCTTTACCACATTTGCATAGGTACTAACTATTGCGACATAAGTGACAATCGAAATGAGCAATGTCACAGTGGTTACATTGGCAAAGTTGAATGCAATTACGTATGAAACAGCGTTGACAAAAAGCATGCTTACATCTCTTGAAGATGCGCTTTTCATTTCCATCCTTTCGCTTACATACATCGCAACACATAGTTTCACCGTTACTGATGTCTATAGCAAGTCTTTTTGAAGATATGAATTTGCTAGCCTTTTCTAAATAATAGACGCATGTACAGAAGGAATATACTTCGAGAGTGAGCAGACATAGCTCGAAAACCAGTTGTGCTACAATCAAGTACCACTGCATTTTCAATTTTTCTTTATGGAAAGTTGAATGTGAATATCTGAAATCGCTTCAATCACTAGACTGCTACCATGATGGTTAAATGCGTTAAGACGTTCAGCAATTGTTATCATATGTCTTTTAAAAAATTCTTCGGGGTGATCTACCACTTCCATTGAATAAGAAGCAAAATGGAAAGAGCGACTTTCCACCTCTTCCTTTCCAAAATGACTAAACTTAATTTTCGCAACTAATCGCGCCATGACAATGCTATCAGAGAATGTATTCATTAACTCTAGAAATAGAGTGCTAGCATCATCTACCACTGCTTCGATGTCGGTCTCATCTTTATGAAAATTTATCACATAATCTTGAACAGCTCCTTTTAAACTTTGCCTATGAAAACGTAATGTTCCGCAGTCGTTTGAGAAAGACATGATCGCCCTTTAACTAACCCATCCATTGCATGAAAACAACAACTCTTCTCATAGTAACATTTATTGAATAACGGTAACAAGCATGCATTATAAATCAATGGTTTGAAAGAGATAAAATAGATACAGCTGATAACTATCATACAGCGAGCAATGATAACCATACAGGACTTTGGCAGTGTTGAGGTAAGGAGGAAAGAAGCATTGGTTATGAACGTAGCTACTACAACGAACAGACAAAATAGGAACACACAAATCCTTAAAACGTTTCGTGACTTCATGATAATGTTGATTCACTCTACTATCCCAAGGCGGGAGCAAAATATCATCAATGATTAGATTGGGAAATACTTTCCTCTCCTTACCAGGATTATTACAAAAGATGCGTATAACATTGAAAGCAGCTAACCATCGTTTAAAGTCAATAAGAAGAGCACTCTCACAAGAAAAGCCATAGTCTTGCAAATATTTCAGATTAAGTCCATGAATGTGTTTTCTCGCCCATTGATCAACATTGGGATCACAGTTGGCATGTTGATGATAGACACTAACAATCTGATATGTCCAATTGTTCATAGCAATAGCACTGAGCTCCTGTACAGGTTCACCCTCACAATCCATAAAAATGATGATAGAAGCCTAAAACGGAAATTTACACATCTAAGGAAGCGTTCTATAACATATTACAAAATGAAGAATTACATCGATGCTTTTCACGACAAAATACACAAATGATATGATGGCAACGAAGAAGTAAAATGTATCTAATAAGACCACGTCTACGACACTCAAAGCACATAAGCGAATTGTCATAGGGTAGAGTTAGGAAAGGACTAGTAATTCTCCTTCTTTGATTTGCGTTTTGATGTAGCATTCTTCTCCGACTTGCGCTTCGTACCACTGCTGTTAAGGATTTGATCAATTATGTCGTCCACGTTGGGTGGTTTCGGAATATATAAAATGGATTCCATATGCATGGAGAGAGAGGCTATTTTATTATCCTTGTGTCGACCATAATATAGCCCATTCACTTTGAAAAGGATATCCCAAGTACCTTCTCCGAGCTCATCACATCTGATGGGTATTGAATGATCTCCATCCTTCTTATAGTAAGTACACCAATGTGATACCGGTAGGCAAATGTGATTACCATCCCAAATCTTTCTATAGGGAGTATCCTTGTCATCTCTCGCCTTCCACTCTTGAGCAAGAGGAGTAGGAATGTCCATATTTAATGTTACGTACTCCTCAATAATATCAAGTTGGTGGCGAATGTACGGACTCACGGGGATCAGTATGTAGTCCCCATACTGATTGTGCATTATCTTGACATCCGTGGAAGGGAGCATTCCCGTTTGGAGTACTACGCTATGATCATCATAACGCAAGGCTTGTTTAAATTTACGCTGTAGCGGTGTAGGATTATGTACCTTGGATGTTTCTTCCACTGGCCTCAGTTGTAGATGATCTGACCGTAGCGAACCTTGTAACGTTTGACCGCCATTTTGTCCTACTAGTGCAGCAGATGGAGTAGATGCCTGAAAATGAAAAAAGATTGTATTAAGTTTACGTTCAAGGGAGGAGAGGGAGGGAAGTAGCGACTTACCATTTTAGTTGGGTAATAGAACAGGGAACTAGAGAGAGAGAAAATGTGCGTCCGTCACTCGTGTGATTCAACGATGGAATGATTCTCACTGTGGAAGGCTCGCTATTTATAAAGAAATGCTTGATTCTCATTGGATGATGATCCTCATTGGACAATAACATCAAGCTGATTCCAAATCTGGTCTCTGTTTTCCAATCCGATGCTTCGTTTTGAAGCTAGAGCCCAAAACGTCCCAAATTCTAACTCTGTCGTTTTTCGCCAATGTCCCAAAATCTTAAATGGCGTCTCACATCTAAACGAAGACAGATAGGAACAAGCCGATTGTTTCACTGAATTTGTCTCACTCTTAGCTTTCAAACGAGCTATCGCACGACAAAATCCGTCCACTGGAAGCCAAAATCGAAGCAAGCTGTCCAGAGGGGGGGGGACGTCAGTGAAATTTCAAAATTTGATGAAAAATGTTTTGGTGACGGTCCCAGGTCGAAATTCCACACTTTGGAAAATTTTCAAATTTTTACCCATACAAAGTCACTCTGACACTTAGGATTTTTTCAGGTAAGCGAGCTCCGACCTAAAATCTTGTAACCGCTCTAACTTTTGAACGAAGACAGATAGGAACAAGCCGATTGTTTCACTGAATTTGTCTCACTCTTAGCTTTCAAACGAGCTATCGCACGACAAAATCCGTCCACTGGAAGCCAAAATCGAAGCAAGCTGTCCAGAGGGGGGGGGGACGTCAGTGAAAATTTTTTCTCTCCGATTTCGTTGGAAACATCCTTCCTAACCCAAAATTTCACGTAGATTCCGAATCTGGACTCCGTTTTCTCATCCGATGCTTCGTTTGGGCGCTACACACCAAAACGTCCCAAATTCTAACTCTGTCGTTTTTTTTTTCGAAAAATGTTGAAAATTTTTTGTCGCCGATTGACTTGAAACTCACCATACAGATAGAGAATTTCACGCTGATTCCAAATCTGGCCTCCGTTTTCTCATCCGATGCTTCGTTTGGGCGCTACACACCAAAACGTCCCAAATTCTAACTCTGTCGTTTTTCGCCAATGTCCCAAAATCTTCAATGGCGTCTCACATCTAAACGAAGACAGATAAGAACAAGCCGATTCTTTCACTGAATTTGTCTCACTCTTAGCTTTCAAACGAGCTATCGCACGACAAAATCCGTCCACTAAAAGCCAAAATCGAAGCAAGCTGTCCAGAGGGGGGGGGGACGTCAGCCGAAAATTTTTTCTCTCCGATTTCGCTGGAAACATCCTTCCTAACCCAAAATTTCACGTAGATTCCGAATCTGGACTCCGTTTTCTCATCCGAACACTCCTTCCACTCGAAACAACCCATTTACAACCCAACATTCAGCAGATTGCACCAAAAACATCACACACTATAGCCTCAACACTAATCCTGGCGGTCGCCCAAGTCCACCACGACACTCTATCGTTCCAGAGGGGGGGGGACTCAGACCCGAAGCACCACGGCGGCCGACCACGACACTCTGCCGTTCCAGAGGGGGGGGGCGCCGGTCGAGTGTTTGTCATTTGCTTACTACTTATGTGGCATCCATTTACGACATGCCCAAACAGACACAACAGTAAAATAAGCATAATGAGCCAATCTATCTTCATACATGCCAAAAAATCTAAAAATATGCTTATCTAAATATCAAGCACTACTGAGATGCAAAATGAAGTAGGCCTAATGACAAGTTCAAGATACGTGTTCAGCTGACGATTGACAATGTCCATGAAAGCGCTTAAGTAATTGTCTTTTCCTTCGAAAGGCGTAGTCAAAACTTATTCGAATTTTCATCTTTTCATTTTATATAGTGTATTTTAATCATTATAACGGTTCGAACAAGTCTTCATATCACTGCATATTGCAGCACTCACTCTATCTACAGCATGCTATTATTTGTTCGATTTAAAAATAAAGCACTTTCACCTGTTGTACACTGAAGAGCAACACCTTTTTCGACTGAAATGGTCTTTCTCTTAGTCGTGTTGCAATGTCATTGAATGGCGAGCAAAGGCCGAGCTGGGAGCGGCTTTGGATCGATGCCGAGATCGCTTCTAAAGGAACCTCTAGTGAAACATCTATGCAAGAAGCCTACATGCTGAAAGCAATGTAGCAAGTCTATGATATTGTTGAGTTGCGAGTTTTGCACTGCACAAGAACGTTTTCGTCCAACGCACCCAAATAACAAGTGCTGACGTCTCACCATTCTTGTCTGGTTTATACATTCGATTGTGCTGGCGGAGAAAGCTATGTGGAACGAACATTCATTGGGAAAAAGAGTTGACGAACATCTCCAAACGTGGTGCTTTCAGAAGCGATCTCGTCCTCAGTCCAAAACCGCTCCCAGTTCGACCATTACTCGCCATGTCATGACTTGCTCCACGACTTTTGACTCTGCTTATTCATGTTTTCTTTGATTTGCTATCATTCTTAACTATAAATCGCAATGTGAAAATATGTGACAAAATATGTTACAGAACAACCCGACACCAATTACAGATTATACCGCGATGTGAAGATACAAGCTATGTGACACCTGATGCATCTGATATATAGATCTGTGTGTGACAGATAATTCATATGGATAATTTCTGCAACTCTATTCTACGTTATTTCTACTACTCTGAGTTTGAATTTTTGCTGACTTCTGTACTTCCACTGTTCTGTATTTTCATTAGTTCTTAAATGAAGGTACTATCATTGAATTCTTGCAAAGCGCAGTCCTAAAACTACCCTTCTCATCACCTAGCTGTTCAACCACTTCCTCAGACTTCAACAAATCAACATCCACACCCACATGGCCTCCCAAAATTAAATCTTCTATCCACTATTGCCCCCTTACTCTGTCTGTAAATCTATCTCACAAATCCTTTGGACAAAGTTCATGCTTGGAATCAGACACTCTGGTCATGTGACTTCCCCCTCGTCAGATGCACGAAAACCATTAGCCGCTGGGAGAGCGCAAGTGTCATCTCCTAGCCGACCGGGCCCCTTTGAGTGTTCATGGTTCGACCTACTATGAAGATGAAAAGGAGAAAGAGAATTATGAAGATGCATGTAAAACCATTGGACCTAGGTGAAGTTTTATTCTATGAATATTTTGTGCTATTTTTATGTTTTTTTGCGAAATGATATTTTTTGATCTTGTATTGTGAAATCAGAAACTTTTATCCTCACGCAAGCTAATTGTTGGATACACCAATAGATGACAATAGATTACAAGAACAATACATTGAAAGAAGGCAGATAACTACTTTTCGAAGCGAACACTGTTCATTGGAATCTAATAATCTGTACATCACCATTGAGATCAGCGTTACTCCAATAAATCATCTTAGGAATATAACTACGAACTTCAGGTATTATTATTATTGAAATCATCGAAGTAGGGCTGTCCTGATCAAAACAAATGGTGCTTAGGCATTCTTCAGTTGTCTAGCTGACTGCTATTTATTATATTTCAGTCTGAAGGTCCAATACATTGATGACTATAATAAATCAATCGACGCCTCTTCAATGACTTCTCGATAATATTTTAACAATTACGGTCTTCTGTACATCAATGGTAGGGTTTCATGTGTGGGTGCGTGATTTATGATTTCCGAATCGATCTCAACTGGGAGAGATTTTCATTTAAAACAGGAGTGTCGTATTACACTGAAATCTACTGAATTTGAATGATTGCCAGATTCAAATGCAAGTGATTTGACATGCTTGATGGTTTCATGTTAAAGCCGATTCTTCCATCTAAAATAGAATTAGAACTGGGACATTAAGTAGATCAGTGATGCGCTTTTCTGCTCGCACGAATAACCCTCGAGTCGTTTCCATAATGCGTTTCAGAGGCCATTTAACAGTTTCCTTAGCGGATACTGTCTGAACTGCATTACAAACCACTTCATTCCATTATAGTGCCGTTTTGTCTGCCAGACGCAATTAAATATCTTTTGATTTTTGCGAATTGCGCTGTGATATGAGACAGCAAAATTAATTTTTTATCATTTTTCTCATAGTCGTTTGACCGGATCGATAGAAGCTTGTGAATGAACTTAACAATAATTTGTTACAAAATTTATTGTAGTATTTTTTCATGTTTTCATGAAAGTTAAACTGTAAACCAAGTGAATATGCAAAACTTGGAAGCAGAATATCGGATTGCGAATATCTATTATTCATATAGGATGTCAAATATCTTATAAATCACAACAAATTGACTGCAAGGCTGGAGCACTAAATTTTACTATTAACATTTTACATTGCCATCAAAGCAGTTTGTGTCATAAAAACATATTTTAAATGTAATTTTCGTGTTGAAGTCTTGATTCAATTTTAACAAACTATATACCATTTGAAACCTTATGTTTCACAGATTATCTTGACATACATTTTACTTTCCTAAATCGTCAGTTGTAGTCAGCGCGCCTGCCGAAAAAATTGAGCGTTTTCTTTGATGCAGGACTTTAACATGAAGACGGCAGAATTTTTAATGAAAATTGTCAGACAGTGTGAACTATCACTCAGCTTCATCATGATGTAAAGATTTTAAGATTAGTTAAATGTAGAGACACAATACTAATGCATCTTTACCAAAAAATGCTGCTGAAAAAGCCTCAGACAACATTTCATTGATGAAGATGCTCAATGCCAATTAACTTTATACCATGTTAAAGGCTATGTGTAGTAATTTGAATTGACAGAGCGTTTAGGTTGTGTCTGTTCAGTTTTGTTCAGCAGACTTAGGAGCATGAATGTTCTGTTCGATTGGCAAAATTGGCACCATAGTTTAGGAGATCAACAGTGGAGTTGGATATCGCTCCCCCCAGTTGGACGCGTTCGGGATAGCACCCCAGTGGCGTGAGGGTTAATTTTCAACGTGCTGGAACACTGCTCGCCGGTATTACGTGGTAAGAGTGTTTCAAATAGTAACAAATTAGAAAAACTGATACGTCCAATTTATCGAATATTCTGTGGTTGTGATTGCCAGTCCACTGCATAGTGGATTCCCCGATACAATCGTGAATCTCAAAACATTTCTTATATTGAAAGAATTCTTTCAATCAAATTCTTTCACATCACTTGCATCCTGGTCGACTTCACGGTGATAGACAGTTGGTGATGTCTATAGTCCAATCCCAAGGAAGACAACTTCAGCCCATTTGTAACGTCATTGATGAATCACGCCTTCCAAGTTACTGATCTTTCTCATGTACATACTGTCCTTTTCAGGATCATGATTGATGCGTGAAGACAAACCACACATTGTTTTCTGTAAGTCTACAGGAATACTTATATATCTTGAACACAGAGATGGATTCGGCTGTAGCTATTACTCTACAGTGTTGACGCGATTCTGTCTCAGCCATTGTATGCAATAGTAGCATGATGTAGAGAGATATGTCTCCCTTTGGTTTACGTGATTGGCCAAGCGCGCGCAATGCGCAAGGAAAGTGCAGTAGGGAACACACGATCTACCGTTTTCACATTGAAGTCTGAACATCTGCCAAGTCAACAGTGCATATCTTTGATTCAATGTCTCTCCGTGTTAAATTTAACACACTGTCTCTCCGTGTGGAAATTGATACACATCGCTCGACTCCTCACGATTTAAAGTTACTGACTGTGTGCGTTGAATGCGGTGTCAGTGATTTAGCTTGTCAGAATTCAGACTGGAATTTGTATTACGTTCAATGGAAAATGGATCTTCTTGCCCCTCGGGACTAGTTCCGAACGTGACCATCAGTATTAAAAATGTCATCTCTAGACCAAACAACGCAGACAAAGTCATTAATCTCTTTGATCGTGAAACATGCATCATATTGAAATTTTCCATAAACTTGAAATGAGCGTTTTTTTACTGAATGTAAGTATCGTCTGATGACATATGCGCATTATTTGTCACGTCACGCAATGCGTAGAGGAATATTTCTGATTGCCTTGTTAACATGAAAAGTTCTTGTCTAGAACCGAAGTAATTGACTGAATTAAAATGTTGACATTCAAATGCACAACCTGTAATCGCCTCATAATAACGCAGCTTTTGATATCAAGTGAAATTGAAAACTATTTGCTTTACCAATTTTCCCACCATCAGTGCAAATTTGCTAAAAATGTGATATTATATGCATATATTTCTATACACTGTGCAGCAATTACCAAACTGAAACGATTGATAAACCTGATCGAATGAAGACACGAGACGGTCAAAATAATTCGAAGGATCCAGGAAACAGAAGATACCAAGGTTAAACAACTACCCTAGTGAAGAATCCTGTAAATAATTAGGTAAATAAAAGTCATGAACGAATGAATATAAATTAATACTAACTGCATGGAGAAACCTACTCCAGAATAGAGTAGGGACTGAAGTACGAATAAAGGCTAGCCGACTCAACTTAAGACGGGAAGGGAAATAAATTAAAGATTATAAGCGATTTTATTTTTACAATTAAGAACTAAAATGAGAGTTCGTCATAGACTTGACGAGAAGCTAACTTAAAAATAACAAATGGTGAAAATAAGAAACCAAAATTAAATTTGCTATGTTTGGAGTCATCAGGGACATTGAGTACCACATTGAGTAATTCAATGTGTTATTGAAGTGTTTGTCATTTCCGTATCCAGAGATTTACAAAATGAGCCCCAAATTTTCATTCTTCATCAAATAACTTGCAATATTATAACTGATCCCAATTTGCAATCCCAAATGAGTACTAGAAAGATTGCTGAACTTGAGTACTAACTACGACAAAGAAATAAATAATTCTAGTACATTTTGAATGTGAAAATATCAATACATATTTCCGAACTCTTACGGTTCGAAAGCACAGTACTTAATTCGTACTCATTCTATCACTCATTTAATGAGTTGTATGAGACTAGCACTTCCACTATATCAAAAATGCCATACGGCACATCTGACCCGCAATATCACATGTGCACATTTGATATAGCGGGTTTCGAAATTAAGCATAAATGTATTTGGATCAATAAAAATGCACAAGACTCAAAGCGCAGTCGATGACTTGAGTAAACGTTTGCAGGACTCAAAGCACAGTCGGAGAGAATGGTTAACGAGCTGACAGTATGAGAATAGCAAATCGAGCAAGTCAACACGAGCAGTGACAATGGAGACAGCGCTGTGAAGTGTCGCGTGATGTTATGGCAATGCACTGACGCACCCCGATCAATACACAGCTATTGTCCTACCTTTGTATGTCCTTCCTTTTTAGTGAGTCGTGACTATATTGATATTATACGGCATAAGGGCGTAGTAAGCATTCTACAGGGGTGTCCAGTTCACGACGCCCGGATTTAATTTGATGGTAGAGCTCGCTATAATGTATGGATTCTTTCAATTCGACAACAGATGTGACTGCCAAGATCTGCAATTTCTTTTGTTATGACTTTTCAACCAAGAATTTGATGCAAATCATGTCATTTCATGAGTTTTACTCACACTGGTTATAGCAAGAGACACGACAGCGTCAGTTGGCGCTGGGTAGATTGAGGCAAGTTTGACGAGATGAATTTCTACATGAAAGATCAACGAATTTTGATAATGAAAACGTTTTACAAATGCGAGGAAAGCTGTATTCGAACAGTTCGAAGCCTCCAGGGAATTTCAGGCAGAAGAAATGTTCCGAATCGGACAACCATTCGGCGACTGATTAAGAAGTTTGAGGAATCCGGATCAGTCATGGATATGAAATCTCCCGTACGCAAATGTTCGGTGCGGTCCCTTCAGGAATTCGATGCCATGAGGAGAACGCAGCTGCTAATCCCATGACATCTTTACGTCATCGCTTACAATAATTGGAGATGTCAATAAGCACATTGCACACAGTTTTGAAGAAAGATTTGCATCCACCCGTGAAACATTTGCATCCCTTTAAAGTTCAAGTCGCACAAAAACTGGAAGTCTGACATCACTCCACCCGTGAACAGTTTGCCAATCAGGTCTTTCAAAATCAAGAATTGGATCTAATGTTTGCAAGGAAAATTTTATTCACTGTTGAAGATGATTTTCACATCGATAGGTTTGTTGACAAGCAAAATTGCCGTATCTGGGCTGCAAGAAATCCCCAAAAGATTAAAGAAAAGCCACTACACTCAAGAGGATACACTACCTGGTGTGGCATTTGGGCTAGTGATGTGATCGGACCGTATTTTTGAGGATGGTGGTGGAAATGCTCTCACTGTAAACGGCTATGAATATCGGAGAATGATAACGTATTTCCTTTCGACCGAACTGGATGCTTCCGATGTTGATGATCTCTGGCTTCGACACGATGGAGCAACTTGTCACACAGCTCCGGAGACAGCTCAGTTGCTTCAGCAGAAATTTCAAGGACGCCTGATCTCAAACAATGGGACCCCCATGAGATCCCCATGTGACTTCTTTTTTGGGGTCTCGTGAAATCTCGTGTCTACGCTAATGACCCAAGAACAGTTCCTCAATTGAAAAATGAGATTATACGAGTCATTGGTGAAATAGAAGGATACTGTTTTTCATAACAAATAAAATAAAGTTTTGGATGAAACTGAGAATTTTTGGGACTCATTGCAAACGTTACTGTTGAACACTTTGATCTTAAATCTTGAGCTCTTTTAACGAGGTATGATTACAGAAGAAGTTTTTGCAAATTAGTTTTAGGAAATGAAATTGCAGATCTTTGTAGTCGCTCAAGAGAAAAATTAAGATGATGCATACAATATATTAGAAATCACAACAATTTAATCCGGGCGTCGTAAATTGGACACCCCATAGTACTTCTGCGATAAAGTTCGATAATGTTAATACTCTTTTATTCAATGCTCAGATTGCTACTTAAATATGACTTTATGATTTACAGTGTACAATTTTTACTCACCAGTGCGATGAAGTGCGATGTCCAGCCTGCTCATGTATCAATTACTTCCATCATAATGCGCACAAAGTGATTATTTAGGAATTTCAAACACGCCTCATTATGAAAACGGAGAAACTCCTGTACAATTTCCGAAAGATGAAGTTTCGAATTTTTCTAAGAAGAGTAGGATGTTCACAATGTTTTAAAATTCAGCCCATGCTATCTCAGAGCATGATAATGATGCCTCTCCTTCGAGGAGATGTAGATAACTGCTTTTAGAATGTTGCTAGTGATTTATGGCCACATTTCCCACAATATCATGCTCTCAACATTCGAAACAATCGCAATGCGCTGTGACACTCAACCATTCAAATCATAGCATTTTTAATCAAAATTTCTCCTGTACGCCATCAGTGTCAATTTAGAAAGATATTCATGTCGTAAAACAATCGTAATAAATCATAGCATTCAGACTTTGTCTGGAACAATCGCGAAATACATGTCTGTATGTCCTGTGTACGTGTGTTTTCTGTCTTATAATCTTTGTCTTATTTCTGGAGCTAGCGAATGTCTGTATGTCATAATCGTGGCAGTCAGTTCGATGCTAATCACTAGCAATCGATCGCAATCTACTGATTAGTAAATGATTTTCAACACCAATTCATTCTGATTGCTAACTTCACAATGACAATGATTGTGATCAACTTTATCTTACAATGGCTATTCGTAATTTGTTGTTCTTTGTGACAAATGAAATAATCTCTTGCATGTTCAGTGTTGTAAGCTTTATCCTTGTTGGAGTTGCAAAAGCGAATAGGAAAAACTGTCGCCTTATAACTTAGAGACGCAACATTTTATGAATTTGTGATTTGTGGTATGAAGCATCATTCAACAAATGCTGCCACTAATTACGTAATCGCTATTCTTTTTACAAATATGAACAATAAGTAGACTTAAGACAGTCCTCCATGGTTCATATATCTAAAATTGGAATAAAATATGCAATCATTGTAATTAACAGCAGTTCATTGAAATAATTGATTTTCGAATTTCGGAATTGCAGGTAGAGGACAGCTACAAAAATAGTTGACAGAGAGAGATGCGCTCATTCAATCAAGAATGTGAATCAAAAGGTATGCGTATCACATAAAATACAACATAAAAGAGTTACGCTAGTAAGCGGAAGAAAGTCATTGATCAAAAAAACTGGAGATTAAGCAATGCTCATGTGCGGCGCGTGGTAGCTTCAGAAAGGAAATGACAGTCGAGCAAATGTAAAAGATAGATTGATAGCCAACTATGCTATCATTGTCAGTAATATTGTAAATTGTCAATTATATTGTCAATTTAATCAGTACATTGTCAGTCATGCTACCATCTGGTCAGTAATTAATACACCTTAGTATATTAATCAAGCACTCTTAAACCGACCTGCAGCATTTTATATGCTTCATGTCAGTTGAATAACTTGAGGTGAAGGTCAAAGGTCAAAAACGCCAATTTTTCACAAATTTCCATTAGATCACTATTTGAAATGGAAAGTGACAACACAAACTTAGACCATATGCCTACATTAATCGAAAGATTTGGTTAAGATGGTTAATACAGTGATGGTTATTAATCGTTGTGAGATTATATCATTGCATTAGATGAGGTCAAAGGTCAAATAATTCAAACTTTTAGTTTGAGCTATTTGGTTTTTTTAGTTTTTTGAGCTCAAATAGCACTAAAATCGCACATTTCAGTATTCAGCTTCTGCAGGTGAAGAAACAAACCAGTTCGGTGACTTTTATCGAGATACTGATGCTGAAAGCAACATGAGTCTGAAAAATTTTTAATTATTGCTGTTTACTTGCATAGTTAAAAGTACAAAACTAGCAAAAAGACATTTTTGAATTTTGAATTTCAAATTTCAAAAATGGATGCATAATAAGCAGCTACTTTCAAATTCAAATTCAAAAACTTTGCATTTGTAAATATGTATGTGTTGATAGGAGGAATCGTTTATGCAATCTCAACTTATTTCATCAAGAATTGATGCCGTAATATGCATTAGAAGCAAAATAGACCGAAATAAGCCAAAATATTCTAAACATTCAAGTTTAAATAGATCTCACGCCAAAGTATACTCCCAAATTTATTTTCCTTCTGTCAAAAGTTGCATAATACGTAGAAAGCAAGCTATTAAAAATCTTGTTGTCATAGATTGCTTGGTTTAAAAGATGTTAAAAGAATTCGCCAGGGGGTGAGCCTTCCCCAGCAGATTTAGACACGCTCAGATCTATGAGTCTCTAAGCTCAGGCACTTCATCAATTGAATAGGAAGTTGACATAAGCGTGCCTGATCTGATGGCGATTCTTGGAAATGGAATTGTAACAAAAAGGAATCAAACAATCAGCAGTCTGATTCCGGTAACAGCAATAAATAATGCAGCATGAAGGTCTGATTCACAATTACAACAATCCGCATTGCATAATTGATATCCGTCTTCCTTGCGTTGATAAAACTGTGTCCACACACTGAATCTGCATTCTTTCAGAATGAGCGCTGCTCAACTTCTTATTTTTAGCGTTTTGCCGCTTGTGGTTCCAATAGACGCAGAATTACAAGTTTCCATCAGTCCAACTTCTTTTACAGTCGATGAAGGTCAACAATTTACGATCTTGGGAACTCCTGATCGAATTCCTAATGACGACGTCTTTATTGTGATGGAAGTTTACACGGAGAGCGGACAAAAGGTGAGGTTGAATTAGCTTTTTTGCAATTTGTATTGAGAGTAGTGATCAGACTTGCGTTTTTAATTGTCGTTGGTGTGCTAGAGCCTTATAGATGGATAGAATTCGTAACTACCGTAGGAAAAGATCATCACTGCATGTGTGCAGCATCTCTGTCGGAAGCTACAGTAGTCCCTGTCATAAACGACTCTGCTTTTAATGACTTCTGTCTAACACGACTTGTGACCTCAGTTATTTTGTCAAATTGTTCATTGATCCTTGTTTATGACGACCGCAGATTGTGGAGGAACGATAAATACGTGTATGTTTCGCTAACTATATGTATTAATAGACAAACATCAATGGTCATATTACGTATCAGCCGTCAGCTATATATCTTAATCCCTTACTTTTAACTCTGACAGATACATGAGTCTCAACACTCTCAACTTACTGGTTTCTTCTTCCCCTGTAGCTTGTTAGAGGTGATAAGGCTGCATAAGGCCTACATCTGAATTCATTCTACATAACTGCACCGGTAGTATCTTATAGTTTAACATAATGTCTACATACAGTGCCTACTACAGTGTATCATCAAATGTTCTCATTGATTAATGTCTGCTTTATACTTATGTTTGTGTATCACATCATCGTTAAATTTCTACACAGTTATCCAAATTTTCATTAAATCTTGCGTAATAGGCCGTTTGAATGCGCTTTGAATCAATAAAAGCTAGTATCATTCGTGCAATCATGCTGTGTTGGACTTGTGAGTACGCGTAGGCAGTGGCGTCGTGCCATTGAGGCCAGAGCAGGCTCTGGCCTGCTCAAGATTTTGAACACAAGAAATTGCCGTCCTATTTTTCTGTCTACACTTTTCCCAACGTTGGCCTACCAGCTAACCCAACTGACGACGGCAGAAGCGGTAGGACTAACTCTCTGTTCAGTACATTTCTATCCGCACACCGTCGTCGGATGAAGTGTCATACAATAAACTGCTACTCTCATTGATGACTGCGCCTAGCCACGGTGCTTTGCCTAGCCGAGTCACAGCGACTGCTTTGAATGAAATCACGTGATTTCTGGCAACTGCACAGCGTCACCATCACCATGAAAACTCGCTTTGGGATTTGCTTGAAGCTATTTTCCGCACAATGTGACGGTTAGACGGACAAGGTCATCTGACTGCACGCAGCAGCATGAAGTCACAAAAGTCGATCTGCTCTTCAATGCGGACTCATTTCGAGTCTCTGAGTCAGAGACTCAGACTGTACGGCTGCCACTTGTTTGTAACATCATTGCTGAAGACTTAATAAGCTGTCTACGTCGGTCGTCCATGTGCAAGTTACATGTATATCCTCCTCCTCCTAGCAACTTGAACGAAACATATCAATATACATTTTAACCGAGCTCATTCCACAAAATTTAAGACCGATTTTTGTTTATACACTTTATGCATTGATCTCAGAACCGTGAGCAAGCTTATAAAGTCGAGAGCTTTCTTCCATCTATCTCCGCCGTCCTTTTTCATCGAAACACCAAAATTCATTTCTCCAAGTTCGAGCATATATGTCGGGCATATGCAACTACAAGAACGTTACAATGAAAATCATCATCTAAAATCTCTGAATATCTAAAACATTCTTGCACGAGTCACGACGAATAACATCGCTTCTATGAAATGTGCTGACAAGTGTAAAACGCATCCTGTGAATTTTGTGACCTTGACTCTAATTTTCGTCGACATGCTGCAACTGCAATTGGATTGAATGCACAGCTAAGGTATGTCACGAAATTTTAGACACTTCGTTTCTACACTTGTATGCAGGCCTATATGTTTGGATATAAGCCGATCATGAAGACAACATCTAACTTATAATTTCAACAATGTTCTTTCATGAAGTAAATGCAGAAGCAAAGTCTTTGTCTCTTTTGCATTTCTACACATGTACATACGTGCGATGTACATTGCACATGCAAGGGAATGGAAGGGATTACTTAACATATTGAAGAGGAATGTAGCTGAGGTATCGAAAAGTGATTTTCTAGAAATTATTTTCGTAAATGCTAACACCTGTCCTCGCAAAATTTTTCTTAAATCTACACACTTATGATTTTTTGCATATTGTAGCTGAGGTATCGAAAAGTGATTTTTTAGAAATTATTTTCGTAAATGCTAACACCTGTCCTCGCAAAATTTTTCTTGAATCTACATGCACACTTATGATTTTTTGCATATTGTAGCTGTATAATGCGCAATGTCTTTCTTTGATAGCTCTTTCTTGGATGGATGATGGAAGGACAGAGAGAGTCGAAAGAACATTCTCCCCATCTTATTCGATGTGACAAATACAATTTCTCGACTAAGATTGCCTTTCAGAGGTCACGACGAAAGTCCAACCTCATCAAACCGGGGAGTATTTTTTGAAATTGTAAACTTGATTGGGAGGTGGAATGAACAACCGAAAGCACATCTGGAAAAATCAGAGCGAAATCCCAAAGCATGGCCTAGTTATACATCACCAACCTCTCAGAATGAGATGATCCATAGTAGTGCTCAACTTCTTCGCGAAGATATAGTCAAGGAAATAAAGGATGCTGTGTACTTCGCCATATGCCTTGACACTACTCCTGATGCAAGCAAGAAAGACCAGCTCTCAATAATTATTCGATTTGTGAAAGAAGAGGGTGACGTGATTGAAGCCTTGCTAGATGTCACATGCAGAACACGCTGACGGTGAAAGCCTGTATAACCAATTGTGCTCATTATTGAATAAATATGACCTAAGCATGAGCAAATGGCGTGGTCAGGGATACGATGGGTGTGCGACAATGGCGGGGCAATATCGTGGATTACAGGCTCGTGTGAAGGAACATTGTTCAGAGGCACACTTTGTACATTGTTATGCCCATCGCTTGAATTTAGTAGTTGTTGATACCTGTTCGCACAACGTTACTGCACGTAACTTTTTCGGTGTTGCGCAGAAATTGTACGATTTTATTGAACAATCGACCAAACGACACGGTCTCTTAAAAGAGATTCAAAAAGATTAGCAGTCTAAGGATGACAATGATGAGACGATGCATCATACAGGTACATTGACGTCACTGAGTACTACTCGTTGGTGTTCACGTTCCCAAAATTGCACTGTGTTGGCGAACAATATCACCGCAGTTGCACGGACGCTAAATGACATTTTGACAGATGCAAAGTACGACTCAGATTCTGCTGGAAATGCAATTTCTCTTCACAATAGCATGAACTTCAAATTTTGTCTCTGTCTAACAGTGTTCGTTGAAATTTTGAAGCTTTGTGATATTGCATCAAAATCTTTGCAATCATCCAAGATAGACATTTCTTCTGCTGTATCCCTTGTTGAAGCATTGATCTGTGCAATTCAATCTCAGAGAAATCAAGAGAAATATGATGAATATTGGGATCGAGCCGAATCAATGGCAGCAAGCATTGGCGTTGAAGTTATTGCTCCCCGTCGCAGAAAGGTGTCCTCAAGAATCGATGCAAATTCTGCAAATCAGACCTGCTTTGATTTTAAACAGGAATGTCGCGTTGAATTCTGCTATGAGGTCATAGATCTCATGCTCAATGCTTTGCAATCACGATTTAGTATTGAACTAAATCCACTATTGAAATCAATACAAGCTCTTGAGTCGCCGTCACTTCAGAATTTGAATTCTTTGTTGACACTGGCAGCATTTTATCCCCGTGATATTCCATGTTCAGATACGCTTAAAGCGGAATACCAACTTTTTGTACACCATTTATCTTCAATGCAAACCGCACCAAATGACGTGCACAAACTTATATTTGTACATGGTAAATAACAATCAGCACAAAATGCTTGCATCTTTAGCCAAGTTGTACCGCCTTGTACTGACTTTGCCCGTAACATCATCATCTTGTGAGCGTTCTTTTTCCGCGTTGAAGTTTGTTAAAAACAACTTAGGAACCACATTGAACCAGGACCGTCTAAATGACTTGATGGTCATTGCAGTTGAAGCAGCTCGATCCCAGAAGCTATCACTGGCCGCTTGCCGGGACTACTTCTGGGAATCATTTGCTGAGCGTCGCAAATAGCTTTTCCACTGTGCGAAATCTATCATAAAAGCAGCTCTTTACTTGTGGTCTCTATATGCCTATCTACATGTACCCGTAGATTTAAGATTTAAGACATAAAATTAACTAGGCCTATACAAGAAGAAATCAATTGTATGTACGTGCAAACAGTGTATTTCAAGACCAGTCTATACTTCAAGTTGTAAATCGGTTTTTCTACATTGTATGAATGAAAGCATTCTGATTACACTTAGTGTTAGTAGCGTAGCATATCAGCAACATTAGCCCTATACAATTACAAGTGTGCAAGCTGCTTTTATGAAACATTTTAAATGTAATGCATGCAGTTTACATGTAGAGGCCTATACCGTTAGGCCTACATGTGTATTACCGGTGTATACATACACATAATTGTGTGACGTTTGCTTGTACATATACGTGTATAACACAGAAATTTCCTATTCTCGTTTTTATTGCTAGATCTAACAATGTAAGTTCATAGCTTATCCCAAGTTTGTGCTTGTGCCATGAAATCCAAAGACGATTGATGAAATCCATGATACCATGCCGATAGATTTTCTTAGAATCATTTTTTGTTGACGTGTAGTTTACCCTCAACCAATTTAATTTTTTGTGCATGAACTGCCTTCATAGCACCGAAATTTGTTTTACCGATTTTTGTGTGACTGAATCCAAAGACGACTGATGAATCCATGCCATGCCAACAGATTTTCTTAGAATCATTTTTTGTAAACGTGTAATTTTCCTCATAACCAGTTGTACTTTTTATGCCTAATTGTTAGACTTCACAGCACCATTTTTACAAGCTTTTTCATCCTCGTTATTGTTTTCTTGATCATATGAAACACATGCACTACACCACTTCCTTGTTTAGGCATACACAGTGATATTTTGTCTGCATGTAGACCTATGTCTTTTAACAGCATCTGCTTTTTTGAATTGTTTTCGATCCACACCACTAGATTTTGTGAGAGTACCAGCTTATATTACTCAGTAGGTAGATTATTTCCCTTGTCAATCGTGTTTTCGAAGATTGAATTGTTAAATAGCTGAGTTTCAGATATCTCCAAAGCGGTGTGTTGTCTACGTGTATCACGTAATTTTTCAGAGATAATGAAATATAAAACTTGTTTATCTTAACTTGGTTGCCATCACTTTAAACAGTGTAAAAAGGCGAATGAATGAATTAGAATTCAACAATCAGAATAGCAAGAAATAGAAAATTCAAAATATGTACATTTATAGGCCTACAGGCGCATGGGGGTTGACAGCAAGGGTCACGGTCACGGGTGAAAGTCAATGGTGTGGCGTGGACCCATAAACTTATGAACAATGATGTCACAAAAATGGGCCTGCTCAAGTTTTTGCGGCGCACGACGCCCCTGCGCGTAGGCTTATGATTGGATATTACTATAGGCATGATGTCATATATCATGTAAAAAGGTAGCCAAAAGTTTGCCTGCAAATAACGACCACCTGTCTATAACAGGGATGTGGAGTGGGAGTCCCGGAGTCCTATCATTTTTTCTGGAGTCGGAGTCCTATCAAATGATAGGACTCCGGGACTCCGTCCTATAACTAGACCCGAAACATAATACAAGCAAATTATTTATTCTCGTGCATAGCTGTCACTGTCTTGATGTCAACTTTCTCCGTCAAACAAAAGTACAGAGACACTCTGCATGCAAAGCTTGTAATAGTTGATGGAATGAACCGTGATAGTGAAAAAGGATTGTCGTATCACTAGGTGATTTAGTAGAGAAGACAAGCCTTCCTAGCCTCGATCACACCTACGCGCCAAAGGTCACATCAGAGACAAAAATGAAATACCAGCTTGTTTGAGAACGTTACCTCTTACCCAGACGTCAATCGTGTGTGATGGCTCCTCTAAAGCGCACATTAAAATCGAAAGTGTACTCATTTTTTTGGAGAAGGATGTGGGATTTTCCTGCCTGGTAGAGACTGGAGAAAAACCGTGTGAAGCACATATCAAGAAGATGGGAGAAGCAGAGTCCTGAGGATCCAATTGAAAGCGACATTTGATATATTTTCATCGAAAATGGTTGATAATTGATACAGCAATGATCACTAAAGATAGGTTCTGGTAAGTATTTAATGATCTGTGATGTAGGTTGAGTTTTTCAAAAACTAGGCTTTATATGCTTGCCACCCGGAGTCGGAGTCGTAGTCCTATCAAAATGATAGGGCTCCGTATCCCTGGTCTATAACGACTTTATTTGCTTGGCAGAGAGGTGGTCGTTATAGACAGAAACTACTGTACTCTCAAAAACAAATGTTTCTGATGAAATGCAAATAGATAATATTTTTATTCCAAGTTTACGAAAGAAGTGCAGTTGGAGCAAAATATTGTTTTCTCACTGACGTTGATTAGGCAGCGACCTGACTTTAAGACACGGATTGAAATTGAGTCAGTTATGTGGAATTCATCAAATAATGCATCATTCAGTGGTGATAATCATCAAGTAATCAGTGTTGCATGCTAGTGTGCATCAGTGTCTTCCTACCCTCGCAACGAGTGCCGACAGGGATCGTTAATGCTCTGAAAAGACAATTTAAGACCACATTTCCATTTCCATGAAAACAAATCTGAATTCCTGTGCAAAGAAATTGTCATATCACTTAAACGGTGCGTCAGTACCTGTGGTTATGTACAAGGAGATCGTAATCAGTCGACCGGCAAAGTTAATAGTTTCATAAGTTAAATTTACAGAAATATTGAATTTAATTGATTTTATCTATTAAGCTAAACCCACTAATAACAAACGGATCATTCAAAAGTTAGATGTTTTCTTAAAAATTTGTTTTCAAACGCAATTTGCTGGCGTTCTAGGCATCGCACGAGGTCTGCTGCATCGCGCGAAGGTGTGGTGCCATTAGAACAGCGTTGATCTCCTCTTTAACTTTCTTAACGAAAATATGTGAGTCAATATAATACCAAAAGCTGCCACTCGGCATTGATGTCATTATTGAAAGAAAAACAAACTTCATTTTTCATGGCCACGCCGCCTCTCTTGGTGAATTTAAATGCGGAATGAAGTTGCATCGGACATCTAGACAAATATGAACTGAATGCTGACCATCATACAGCCAAAATTTCGTAGGTCGTGCATTAATGAAATAAGAGGAGTACATATATTTCACGACGTTCATGTCACGACGATCAGTGATCATGCAAAAGCACATGATTCTTTGGCGTCTTCAATGCCGTGGACAAGTGCTCATCAATTGCTTCTAATGTCCATTGCTATAGATTCAACTGAAGTGCAAAGAGTGCAGCGCATAGCGGTCGGATTGTTAGATATCTATGCTATCTAGAGCGGAAATGAAATATCTCCAACATGTATTCATAACGGAGATAAAATGAAATGAAAGCAGAGTCATTTGTAAATGTGCAATTTAGTGTTTATAGTTTGTAATTCCGCCTACGGATCCATCAGAAGGAAAACTTTCAATACCTAATTAATAATCATACATATATTAACTTACATTGGACGCGTGCAACAACAACATCCAACATCTCTCATTGACGTTATATCAGCGCATCAATGAGTTGTACCTGAAATGATTGTAACTGGAGTGATCATTGTGGACGATAAGTCATGAAGAGTCTACCGAATAGAAGAGAAAATTCCGATAAAATTTGATAAACTGGTAAACAAGTGGATATTTTATAGAATGAGACTGGTGTCCTGATAACATGAAAGATAATTCATTCGAAACGATTATCAATTGATGAGAATTGCCGACCAATAAAGATGAAATCAAAAAATCGCCTGTAGAATCGTCTGGAAGCATCCTGGAATATCAGTCTGCTCAGGATCGTTTGAAATAGATTTGAAGA
Organism: Prostheceraeus crozeri; assembly: GCA_907163375.1. Lineage (NCBI taxonomy): Eukaryota > Metazoa > Platyhelminthes > Polycladida > Euryleptidae > Prostheceraeus > Prostheceraeus crozeri. The sequence goes on along the minus strand of CAJQUW010002068.1, from coordinate 10,067 downwards.
TCAATCATGCAAAAAATGGGAACAGGGATCGTATCTCTGTGGGTACAAGATCAATTTTGATAATTTTCTTTCATGTCGTCTACAGGCTTTGTTAACGGTTTAATTTCATTCATTTTCGAACAGGTGATATATCTCATTTGGATCTTATTCTGCGAAAATAATCCAGGTTATGCTGCATTTACATCAGAAGTTATTGCAAATTAAAGACAGAGAAGTTCTTAACTAGAACCGCTGTCAGAGTCCATACTGGTGCCATCCAAGTCATCCACACAAGAGAGGACAATAGCATAGATATCCGATCTCTGTGGTGCAGCGTAACATAATAATGCACAGTGGACTGTAGCATTAAGTTTGTTAACGCACATGCCTTAGGTCTCAGCCACACTGAAAGCAAAGCAAACACACGCGTCCCGAGGAAACGTATTTCTGCAAGCTAATGATCGCTCTGCTTTGCTTTGCTCGCAGTATGGCAATCTACAACTGCCACAATGATGGCTTTATATTTGCTTCAAAGCGCTTTGCTCGGAAACGCTTGGCAAAGCTCGCAGTATGACTGAAGGCCTTAGGGTAAGGCTACATGACGAGCCGCGCTTTAAAGCTGGTAGCGACGTATAGCTTTGTCAAGCTTTGAGCTGTGAGAGTTACGCGGCCACATAATGAGCCGTACAGCTTGATTACCGCTTTATTATTTATTGTTGATGTCATTTGTCATTGTCAATATCTCTGTGTCTTCATGAGTCAAACTTATGTTCACTTTCTGTCTAAATGTCCGATGCAATATCATTCCGCATGTAAATTCATCAAGAGAAGCGGCGTGGCCATAAAAAATGAAGTTTGCATTTATTTCAATATTGATGTCATTGTCAAATGACGAAATATAAATGAGTAACTGCAAATCAATCAGGATAGAAGTAGAAGCAGAAAATTGTATCATAAGAGATCCATTTGTAGTAGGTGCTCATAGTTAAGCTTATACTCCCGTTCTCTGTAGAGGTGATTAGTCCGAATGTACGAGTAGGGCCCACATAGATTTCAAGCCTTTTATTTTTTTTCAAGAACGATGAAATAATTGAATGCGTAATTTTCAATATTTAAAGTATCTTTCATTATTTAACTGCATTGCATCCGATCTAGTCTTCGTGCAATTACATTGTATTATTCCACTTAATCTTGAAAATCATTGACAATTTTTTCTCGAATTAATTCAAAGCTAGATTATGACTGCTAGATGATATTCGTTTAACTTACTGCAACAGTGCCATTTTCATTTGCATGTAATTGTTTAAAGCTGTCTCTATAACAATCTTATAACATTGTATTCATAAGTTTGATACTATAATTTATTAGATGCAAGGATCAGTCGGCATTTTGACTGTGCGGTTTTGCTTTCCTGACTCCCTCGGATTAGAGATAAGTTCACCACAAATAGATTCGTGTCTTCATCGTTCCAAAGAATAAATATTGCATTGTCTTCGGTATTCGGTATGAAATGCCAGTTAAACTGAGTAATTGTCACTGACGGTGCTGGGAACTCTCTAACCTCAAATTTGATTGGAATTCGTGTATGTTTCAATTGAAAGCTGACGAAGTGCCGAGTGAAAAATGATGATGCCTTTAATTCTGATTAAATGATTAATCATGACACATGATCAATTGTCACCAATAGAGAGCGAATTCATCAGCATAAAAATTAGATGATGTAAGTCGGTTAGTAATTTTACAAATTAAAATTTTGTCAGATCTCTTACATCAGAAGCAAGCTAATGAAATCCTAGAATATACCGGTTCGTAGTAGACTTCAATGGATTTACTCGATATGTATATCGTTGCTCTTTTCATCACTTGAGCTTCATGACATCTTCCAATCTAATTATGCACTCCATTATCTACTAACTCACATTTGAGAAGGCCTCTGGAAGCAAAAAATTATTTCTTACATGACAGACGAACGCGCATTGTTTCTCCATTTCAACGACAACATGAATCGGTAGACCATCATCAATCTATCAAAGTTTTATATATAGAATTTGACACTCTGGATACTTCTCGGGATTTCTTCGGTGTAATCACCACTACTGCCTTCTCTGGTAGTAACGTCAAAGGGGTTCCAATTTTCCTCTTGTCTGCCGAGTTCTAGCGATTTCCTCTTCTTGTCAGACAGGATCAAAGAAAAGAAGACGTCAATCCAATGGGACGCAGATTGTAGTTTTAGCTAAAATGAAATTTTCTATGTTTTCTTTGATTAGACGAAAAGCACTAAGCCCAGAGTCATCATTTTGGCATGGAATGTCTTCAGTTCATTTCCTGTGATATGCATGTGCTTTTATCATGCATCTAATCGGCAATGTATGTGAGAATGTGGTTGAATGTGGATAAAGTTGCTCAAAATGTTTGTGTTTGCCGACATTAAGAGGCTCGCCAAATCTACATGTGTAAAGCTTTATAGACAGGGGTGCATGAACATGAAAGGAAATGACCTGAAGACATTCCATGCCAAAAATTATGGCCCTGGGCTTAGTGCTTTTCGTTTTATCAGAGAAAACATACAAAATTTCATTTTAGCCAAAAACTGCAATCCACATGCCATTGGATTTACATGTGTTTTTCTTTGATCGTGTCTGACAAGAAGAGGAACTCACTAGAAATCGGCAGACATGCAGATTCGTAGTAGGCATAGTAGGGTGTGCATCATTCTGTGAAAGTGTCACTTTCGGCCTCGTTCCCTGCAGAAACTCGCTCTGGCTGCCGGACTATGACTGATAAAAGTAGTTGTCGCGCAAAGATCTTCTCTTCTGCATGGAAATACTGGTGTATATCATCCTGGTGTATCTGGTGTATCTATATCCCATCGATGAGCGCAAAACGCAGCGGAGTTAGGGTTGAAATCAGAGTATAAGCTCGCACTAACACCAATTAAGTTCAATTCAGCTAATTTTCGAACCTCAGTAATTTTTCGATAATTGGATTAGTTGCACAGCGCATCTAATCAGCTATAAAGGATCCCGACTCAATCCTGTTTGGTCGTCTTAAATTCGTAGATTCAGATAATGCTTGCACAGTGCCTAGATTTCTTCTAAGTCCAGGCTAATTTCGACAAATGCTTTCAAGCGTCACCATTATTTTAGTCACAGCGTTACCAGTATTTTATGCAAGTCAAACAGACAAGTAAGTGTTTTTTAAATATCATGCATCAGACCTTCTTCCGTGAGAGCCATTTACATATATTTCTTTGATGTTAGCATCTCAAAAGACATGTTCTCATTTGACTTTCTCATTTATTCCGCGAGCTTCCAGAACGTTCACCCTTAGCCAACCATGCAAAAGTAGAGCATGAGAGAACGAGAAAAAGCCCTTTGAAATGCAAACGCCAAAGAAATTTTTTTCAATAGTTTACTAGAATATCAATCACAATCTCACTTAAAAGATTCGATGGTCATTCGATCAGATGCGCTGGTCGCAGCTGGTCGGATTTGCTAGCACTCTCGTGTCAGAACGAACTGTGTTGCAACTGTACTTGGCAGATGACCGTAGTGCGTCGGTCAGTGTCTATCGATCCGACTGATAATCATGCAGCATAGATATTCAAATCCCTTTTTCCACCAACTACGACCTCTTGAGTGTTCTTGTGTGCCCAGAATTGTCAAACGTCGGCTTAAGTACTTCGGCATCTACATTCAGCATATCCCAACCATTGTTACTCGACGTCCGCAATATGGTTGCGGTTTCAACTATACAGAATCAATGACTCCTAAACCATGTCTTCGTCCGGTGACATTATCTCGTCATACTAGGAACCGCGTTTCTCGCAAATTGCCTCCACGAATTCCGTCTATTTTATTGGCAAATCTAAGATCATTGAACAACAAGTTCGACGAGGTACAACATCGCTTCCATTCCTGTAAGATTGACATTGTCATGTTCACAGAGACCTGGCTAGATGACGACGTACTTGATCATTCTATCGATATATCCAATTTTGCTTGTTACCGAAATGATCGAAATCGGTATGGAGGAGGACTCATGTGCTATATTCGCAGTGATATGTCGTGCAGGTTGATCAAAACCAGTGATGTTCCATCCCTCGAGACTTGTCAAACCGAAATTCTACCATTATTTTTGAGTCATGTTCCGCTCTTGTTATCGGAGTTTATCATCCTTTTTGGAATGATTCAGGGAAGAACAATGATGCTTTATACATTATTTTGGATATCATGGATTTCTCTCAAATCAATTTAAATGTTAGAAACACAATCATATGTGGAGATTTCAACGATTTCATTCGTGTTGGCGACTTGTTCTGCCAGTTAGCCGGACTGTCTCCATGTGTGGATGAACCTACCAGAGCGAACCGTACTCTAGACCAAATCTATGCTACCACGGTTAATGCTCCAAAGGCAACGCTTCTACCACCTTTTGGCCATTCTGATCACGCCGCGGTGGTTTGGAGACCCAGTAAGTCCAGGAAGGCTATTGCAAAAAATATATCTGTCCGAAAAATTGCGAAATATGGCATGGCTCATTTTGCTGAATCAGTGAACTCTATTGATTGGGTGTCTCTTTTGAATTCATCCGAAGGAGTCGATGGACATGCACCGATCCTCCAAGATGGCATCAGCAGTCTTGTTAACTGGTGCTTGCCTTTAAGAACTGTCAGATTCCGCTCTATTGAGCCTTCTTGGATGAAGCCATCACTGAAATTATTGATAAATAGACGTGACAATGCATTTCACGCAGGAAAGAAATTGAAATACGAACGGCTCCGAGATGAAGTATGCAACCATATCAAACATCTCAAGCAGCACTATGTTTCATCCATTCGCCGAGTTACCTCCAGAGCCGATTGGAAAATCATCAATTCTGTCAGTAGAAGATCTACTGGTTTACAGTCCTTCGATCATGGTATGTCAGTTGAACAACTCAGTGATTTCTTCAGTTCGGTCCAGCAAACTCCTGGAAGCTCTTTGATGGACTCACAGTCTGAGTTGCGCCCTCAGTTAGACCAACTTCCGTCGTGTCCTCTCACTTTGTCTTCAGACGAAGTTGAATGTCTTCTCAGGAAAACTAAGAGAAAATCTTGCGGCCCTGATGGAATTCCCTACTGGATCTTTAAGGATTTCTCTCATGCACTTGCCCCAGTCTTCACTGATCTGTTCAATGCCAGTCTTTCATTGGGGCAGGTTCCACTTTGTTTTAAACGTGCGAACATCACTCCTATCCCTAAAGTTTCAAAGCCTAAACATGCTTCGGACTACAGACCTATTTCATTGTTGCCTATCTGCTCTAAGACATTGGAAAAGATCATGGTCAAGAAATGGATCATTCCTTTTTCGGAGAACATTGATAATACCCAGTTTGCCTATATTCCACGCACTGGAGGCGGTACTACAACTGCTTTAGCCCTATTGTACCACAAAATCCTAAATTTTTTGGATCAGCGCTCTGGTGCCGTAGGAATTCTATCAACGGATTTCAGCAAGGCTTTCGACAAGCTTCCTCACCGATCGATCCTCAAGGCACTCATTCAATATCGTTTGCCAAGAGAATTGATTGCATGGATCGGTGATTTCCTTGTTGGTAGACTGCAACGTGTTTGTCAAAACGGTGACATGTCCGGGTGGAGATGTGTGCTGAGTGGTGTCCCACAGGGAAGCGTTGTGGGGCCTTTTCTCTTCTGTATCTCCGTTGCTTCCTTGCAACCCCTGTTCCATAATTCAACAATGATTAAATATGCCGATGACATTACGCTTCTCCAATTCGTGCGAAACAGTGAGGATGACTGTTCGCAGAGTGAATTTAATCACATTGTTTCTTGGACGGAAGAAGTCGGTTTGTCTCTCACTATTTCCAAATGCTCGGTGATGGATGTCATTACAAGGAAAGGTCTTTCTGTGAACAATATATTGATTGGTTCAAGTCAGTTACCTTCTGTATTCTCAACCAAGATTTTGGGAATATCATTTTCTAGTGATCTCAAATGGTCTGATCATATTACTGGGCTTGCCAAGAAATGTTCCAAGTGGTTGTATATCTTGCGAAATTTGAGAAGAGCCAATTGTGCCAAAGACGTCATGTTGCATGTTTATCGCTCATTGATCCGGTCTGTCATGACTTATGCATACCCCTGTTTTGCAAACGCTGCTATGTGTCACCTTCAGATTTTGCAGAGAGTGGAAAGGAGAGCCTGGTGAAGAAGATTTTATCACTGTAGGCGAGCGTTCATGCGAAAGACTTTTTCAAAGAGTGTCATGCAACTCAAACCATCCTCTTCGTGTGCTCTTCGACTCCAGACAGCCAACTTATCACAATCCTCTTCCTCTACGTAGACCGAAGACTAAGACCTCACGCTTGTCGAAATCTTTTATCAAATTTTGTAAATAGTTTTATTGTTGTCATCTCATCTGCCTTTATCATATCATTTTATTATTTGTGAATTCATGATTGTTGCTCGCGTACCGCTATAGTATGCAAATAAAGAGAGTATTGTTATTATTATTATTATTGAACATTAATTGCGCGCTACCTCCTCTGGTTTTAAATTTATTGTCAAAGTGATACGTCCTGTCTTGCCTACGTCCTATTTTGCCGCAAAAATATTTGGAGCCGATTGTCAAGAGCATGTTCGAATTGCTGACAGCTTCCGTCGAATGATCAGTAATGTACATGTAGTACTGACAATAAATAGGGACACATCACAGAATGCCTTTCTCATTATTTGCAATTGTACAAAGAATAGATCGCATCTACTTCTCTTTGTGGCGGAAGTTGTCTGAAATTTCGGACAAACTTACTGCAATGTGTATCAGCTTTCTACAATCAAACACAAGAAACATTTCATCCGATCGGAACAAACTTAAATTCGATGGTGACAGATTAGGTGAACTGTATTTGTCCCGGTATTGATCGTATTTACATACTCTTGTAGGAAGTTTATAATACTCTTGAATGTCATTAAATGTCGGTCTATTTGATCTGCCTAATTAGATAGGTTCAAACATAAGACGTGGCAACATTGGTCACATACATTATGACAACCTGATGAATTCTTCACTCAAGGACAATCGTTGACGTCCGCGCTCTCTCCTTCCTTCGATTTTGCCGGTTAGAGCAAGATCTTCGTATTTCTCTATCCGAAGGACATGACCAAGGAACCGTATTTGTCTTGTAAAGATGGTTATCATCAGCTGCCTTGATGTACATGTGCGTTCGAGTACGGCTTCGTTGCTAACTTTCTGTATCCAAGGTATACACAGCATCCGCATGAGGAACCACATCTCCGCCGCTTCCAACCTTGTCCGCATCGTCTGATTTATGGGCCATGCTTCACATACATAGAGAAGTACTGACCACACGTAACACCTAAGTAATCGGACTCTCGTTGCCACGCCAATGTTACGTGAAGCAAGCACCCTCTCTATCTTCTTATATGCCGTCTTTCCCATACTAATACGCCGCTTGATATCTTCGTCACACCTTGCATCCGACGTGACGCTGCTTCCCAGGTACAGGAAGTGAGACAACTGCTCCAAGACCACACCTTTTACGAGGATACTGATGCGAGAAGTGTTGCGCTTCTTTGAAAACACCATTACAACGGATTTGTACAATAATATATAATTTGTGGATATGTATGTATAAAGAGGATGGCAAAAAAATGGCAAGTGTTTTACGCTCCGCGTTCCGGCTTGACTGACCTAAGTGCTCTCCGCGCTCCGATTTAGGAGAATTAAGGGTTGCGCTTCGCGCTCCGGATTATGCTCAAAATTATTTTATACGGGACTACTCATTGAACCTGACTGAGGAATTGTTGTTATTGAAAAAATGACCGTTCTATGAATATTTGATGCATATGAGGATGCAATTTGAAGCATCCTGCATCCCGCAGTTTCACCCATTCAGTTAGTCTTGAACGTAGCCTATGTAGAAGCAATCAAAGAAGTATTCTGACTTCTCATTTAGTTTCAAATGTCTTGCATTACGATCATAAAACTGATACTGAAAACCCCTTTGTGGCAAATTTACTTAAGGATAAAGTAGATATCAAAAGAAATTGTCATTCCATGACCGAATGTAGTTCTTTCCTCGGATGTTATCTTCGAGGTCGGAGCGCCTGCATGCCCATCTCATTAAAGATTGCAATTACAGAAATTTGCAACAAACTGATTCATGGCTTTCGTTCTACAAAACAAAGGTGCCTCATCGGTACACGCGTCACATTTACTAACATGTACCACTGCTCCTTCTGACCACTTACTATTTGGTTAAAAAATGCTAACTTAGCACATTGTGACAGATTCTCGTGATAGGTCAAATTAATAAACAACCTTTGTGTCATGAGCGCATATTGTAAAGGCACCAACGGGGTGCCGATACACATGCCTACTAAACACGCTGCAATTTTTCTCGTAATAAAAAGCAGCGTCCACTGTTACATCGACAGGCAGATCATAAGACATATTCGGTCAATGTGACATTTCATGAGTGCCCGTAATGGAGGCATATCCTGGATATTCAAGGCGAGTTCAATTGTTGGAATGAAATCTTGGTGAGGAAAGTGGCAGAGAACATAGGGAATTCTTCGAAAACTCGACAGATTTGTGTATTTAACAGGCTACATAATTTTACTCATCTATTGTAGCGTCAATTTTCCCAAAACATTCCTTTCTGATCGCTTTGTTCAAACTAAACATTTGGTCGTCGGTAGAACAATCCGTATTAGTCGAATAGCAGTGTCAGAAATAGGCGACAAACTTCACTCACAACTATTAAGTCTGTTGTGGTGATGCTGATATCCTATTCCAGAGAGAAGCACAATGCTTTCCTTTAAATAAATTGTTCCTTGAAACTATAGAACAATGCAAGAATTATCACGGAATCTGTCGGCCGAAGGAAGGTGTTGATGAATGAAAATGTTGAGTAGGACTCTATCGTTCTGGATGATGGACCTCGATCGTAATGAAGCGATTATAACGGCATTGTGGTCTCATATGAATAAAAGCGTTAGGTTCCTACTTCCGAAGTAGCTGAGATTTGGAAAAGTTGTGTTGTAGCACAAGAAAATCCTTAAGATTTTGTAGAGAAATGTCAAAAATGCGATGGATTTGAAGCACTTAGTTGTCAATTTGAAATTCAACTTATGTCATTTCATTTAACAAAAGTCATCTCAGAATGTCTGAAAAAGCAATATATTTTTTTTGTTTGATCTACAGCCAAACATGGTGTTGATGAAATGAGATTTTCTACTCAGTACTAATTCTTCTCCTCTACTAAGATTTTGCGATGTGGCATGACAGACCATTGAAAAATTTGAACATAGTTCAATAGGTAAAATTGACGAAGTGGTATTTAGTGGTAAGAAAATGATTTCAACTATGCTGTGCATTTTTTTCAAACAGAATAACAGAATTTATGAAATTTCTTAAGTATGAGTAATCAATTCACCATTATAGCATAACTAAAGCCTAAGCTCTGACAGTCTGAAACCCTAGCTGTGGTAGTGGATGTTCATAAGGTGCACTGAAAAACATTGAACTGAATTCAGTTCGGCTGGAGAAGTGATTACAGTGAGATTTATTTCTGTCCAAAAAAGTTATTTAAAATGGATTTGGCCGTTGTTGAATAGTCTCTCACTTCCTCTAACGTATCGGTATTGTATACAAGTTGAAGAAGATAGTAGAATTCATTCAGACATCTGGTTGAACAGACAATCATCAAGTGTGACCAGTAATTCCATGAAATAAAATAGATAGCTATGAAGTGAAATAGTTTGAAGGATTTCGTCAAATGGATTTAGTTATTGACATTATATCAATTGAACTTACTTGAATGGATGATTTAGTAAAGAATAAGAAGCAAATTCCTGTACATATCGGACTTTCATATTGATACATGCAAAAATTTGATAAAATGCATAATAATTAATAATGATAAATGATAATGATAAAAATGCATTGATACATGCTCTTTTAAACAGTGAAGATAGGTCGATATGGACGATTCCTCACCACGTTTGCTGATTTAAATCAAAAGACTGATTCCCCTGCAGTTAATAATTTTTATAGCTCTCAAAT